>LR812538.1:47141054-47301054 GCA_903798195.1 Danio kyathit | reverse complement strand
GATTTTGAACGTAGCATGGTTGTTGGTGCCAGACGAGCTGGTCTGAGTATTTCCGAAATTGCTGATCTACTGGGATTTTCACACACAACCATCTCTAGGGTTTACAGAGAATGGTCCGAAAAAAATAAAATATCCAGCGAGTGGCAGTTCAGTAGGCATTGTTGATGCCAGAGGTCAGAGGAGAATAACCACTCATTACAACCGTGGCATAGAGAAGACCATCTCTGAACGCACAACACGTCCAACCTTGAGGCAGATGGGCTACAGCAGCAGAAGACCACACTGGGTGCCACTCCTGTCAGCTAAGAACAGGAAACTGAGGCTACAATTCGCACAGGTTCACCAGAATTGGACAATAGGAAAAATGTTGCCTGAGTCTCGATTTCTGCTGCGACATTCGGATGGTAGGGTCAGAATTTGCCGTCAACATGAAAGCATGGATTCATCCTGTCTTGTATCAACGGTTCAGGCTGGTGGTGTAATTACATATATTTTCGTGGCACACTTTGGGCTCATTAGTACCAATTGAGCATCGTGTCAATGCCACAGCCTACCTGAGTATTGTTGCAGACCATATCCATGCCTTTATGACCACAGTGTATTCATCTTCTGATGGCTACTTCCAGCAGGATAACGCACCATGTCACAAAGCATTAATCATCTCAGGCCGGTTTCTTAAACATGACAATGAGTTCACTGTACTCAAATGGCCTCCATGGTCACCAGATGGGACGTGGTGGAATGGGAGATTCACATCATGGATGTGCAGCTGACAAATCTGTGTGATGTTATTATGTCAATACGGACCAAAATCTCTGAGGAATATTTCCAGTACCTTGTTGAATCTATGCAACAAAGTATTAAGGCAGTTCTGAAGGCAAACGTGGGTCTAATCCGGTACTAGTAAGTTGTACCTAATAAAGTGACCAGTGAGTGTATAAATATATGCAGCTAAAATCAGATAAGAGTAAAAAAAAAAAAATTATAACCATTATTTTTCAATTATTTCCCAATGCCAAAAACACATTTTAAATAATTCTTTAATAACTATTTTTTTTTTTGTTATTGATGACAATGATGACACTCAGAAATAAAGGTACAAAATCTGTCACTGGGACAGTCCCTTTTCAAAAGGTACACCTTTGTTATTTACAGCTGCACATTAGTATCTTTAGAGTACACTTTTGTACCTTTAAGGTATTATGAGATACAACTGTACTTTTTAAGGTAATAACAAGTACCTTTAAGGACCTATTAGGAACAAAAAATACCTTTTGTAAAGGTTCCGCTACAGTGACAGATTTTGTACCTTTATGTCTGAGTGTGCAGCACATAATATTTTACTAGTTATTATACAATATAGATTCAGCTTAATGTGCAATTTATAGGCTTGAGTAGTTACTTGGGTTTACTAGACAAGTTAGGTTAATTAGACTACATACAGTATTATATATTATTTTTCATTTTTTTTATGAGAGCGCTAACAATATTGACCTTAACATTTTTTTTTTATAAAAACGACTTTTATTCCAGCCAAACTAAAAGAAATAAAACAAATATATTATAGGAAATATTGTGAAAATGCCCTTGCTCAATTAAATATCGCTTGGAAAATATTTGAAAAATAATAAAGAATAAAAATAGAAGCACAGCGGTGCTAACAAATAAATACATTTCCCCTCACATGAAGTTTTCATAGTACTTACATAGTCTCAGTCTACTCCCAGATCTGTTGATGCCAATAGAGTTTAGAGATTCAAAACAGCAAACATTTGTGAACAGTACCTCAAACTTTTGGGTTTAAATTGAAGTTCTAGAGCAGTTTCTTTAATTTCCTCTCGTACATGCAGTATAAAATAACTTTATTTCTATTTAAAAAATAATAATAATTTCCTTTTGAGTTTAAATAAATCACATAAATGTTATTTCAAGAGTTCACACTTAGATATTACTTGACGCTATTTGCAGATTTGGCATGCTGTCAACAATAACTGAATAAAACTGAATTCGGCTGTATTACCAAGAACTAATAACGTGTAAATCATAATCATTCACAATGCTAAAAAAAGTATATTTTTCTTTAAGTGTTAAAAAAATTATAAAGATGCATTATATATATATATATATATATATATATATATATATATATATATATATATATATATATATATATATATATATATATATATATATATATATATATATATATATATAAAAATATGCAAAAACTCAGTTTAATCAGCAAGCAACAAAAAAATGGGGTCAGAAATATCATTCTACTGTAGTAAACAACTCAAACATCTTTTTCAAAACTAAACGTCAGATTTTTTTTTTATTGTTACAGTATTTTAAGAAAAACACAATTCTATCAATTTTTCAGAAAGACAAATCACTTTGTTGCTGAAGTAAATGTCTTGATTTAAGAATGTTCACAAATCGTAAAAAAAAAGAGGAAGATTTGTTTTGCATGCAGTGCACAATGACTTTGCAAATCAGCTTGAATGAATCATTCAAAAGGAACCTGTTCAAAAGAATCTTTGAAGTCATGAATCAAACATACCGACATCTCTGCAATGCCACACTACATCTAAGCCAATTTAATAAAACAAGACTCATTTAACACACAGTGCACACAACATTCTGCAATGCCAGATGTCTCTGTACATTTAATAAGGATCTTTAGCTTGCAACAGGCTTGTTTACAGTATGAGCTAACAAGGACTCCCTTTTGAGGCCTATTTGCTCATTTCCTGTGGGAATATAATAGACTGGGTTCACGGTCTCTGCTGATTGCCTTGTGTCACAGTCTTAAGCCACTGTCAACCAGACACAAAATCATTAAAGAACATCTCATGCATATTGCAATATAACAATGACAAGTGCAGCTGTTAAAATATGATTAGATTGGTCCAAAATGAATTACAAAGTTGTTCTGTTGCAGTCCATATTTAGATTTTGTTACTTTCCTTAATTATTAATATATATATATATGGTCCAAAATGAATTACAAAGTTGTTCTGTTGCAGTCCATATTTAGATTTTGTTACTTTCCTTAATTATTAATATATATATATAATTATCTTATGCCATATGTTCAAGCTTACTGGCTGATGTGCCATTGTATTTATGTTGGTTTCTAACATTATAGATTGACCTACCAATTAATGTCAAAAATAAATACAAAAGTCACCAGACAGCCTTGTCATGTCACTGGGAGTTTAAAAACCCAGCCGATGAGATTAAATAAATTACTAAATACTAAAAGTTGAAAGTTTATTAAAACGTGGTCAATAAACCCTTCAAAATAGTATGCAGTTTTCTATGACTTAAAGTGTCCCAATTATGCTTTTTCAGATATTACTTTTTACAATGTGTATAATAAAACTGTGAAATTATGAAAAGTGAAAAAGATGTAAAGTGAGTCTTGCCTCCCTAAAGAATTGATTCTGAATCGCCTGAAAAATCCAGTGCACAAACCTAAGCAGGTTCGGAAGTAAGGAGATCCACAAATTAGTATTTTTTGTCATTATTACGAATTATTACGACAAACAAACACATGTTTTAATACATTCATAACCGCGTTCGTGTTTTACCGTCATGCTTTAAAAAAAAAAAAAAAAAAAAAAAAAAAAAAAAACGCTAAATTTCGCAATCTATAATCCATAATCATAACTCCTGTACAGCAGTCCCACAACATTCTGTCACTCGATGACTCTCGAATACCCTGTCAGAGCAGTCTAGTGGCTGAAAATGAGCTTTTTACAGTGCCTGGGATAATGTTAATGTTGTTTTGGTGTGTTTACATAGATGAATATGGCCACTGTGAATACACAGTACAGTTACGATCTTAATGCCACATTAGATCATTATGATAACATAATATATGCCTTCAGTGATTTCCTGAAGATAAACACCAAAAAATAACACAACTGTAATAACTACAGCAGTCGCCATCGTCTGATCTAATATGAATGAAGAGATCGCGATGACCTATGATGACGTGTGCAGGTGCTGAATTGCTGTCCCAATTCTTAGGGGTAAATTTTGAAGCCCTTCCCCTTAACCCTCGGTTGTAAGGCCCAAGGGAAAGGGGTAGGGGTACAAAAATAGAATTGGGATTGGGCCTTGGGGTGTCTTTCACATCTGCCTCATTTACAGTAGTTCGGTTAAAATGTAGTGTTTGTTTGCTTTTTTGGTGTGGGCAGGAATGAAAGTGGAAATCATACTCCGGTGTGCACCAAAAGTGGACCAAACAATACAGAGACCTGCTAGAAGATGTACGCTTTCACTATGCTTTTAAATGAACACTGGGATGGTTGGTTTACATTTGCATTACATTTAGTCATTTGGCAGACGCTTTTGCTTTATGGTGAGAATGTGGACCCAAATGCAAAAAGTACTTTGCCTTTTTGGACTAAACCAGCTGCCATACTCAGCTGCGACGTGCATTCTAGACTGCGCCTAGACGGCAGCTCTGCACAAGACGTTTGGCCATAGGAGAAATGGTCGTGCCCAACTGGGCCTGGTTTCTCTCGAGGTTTTTTAACCTTAACTTTCACCGATTGGTGAAGTTTTTTCCTCGCCGCTGTCGCCACTGGCTTGCATAGTTCAGGACTTGTAGAGCTGTGCATTGATGGATTTGCTCTTCAGTGTTTGGACTTTCAGCAGTGACACTGACCTGAACTGAACTACACTGAACTTAAACTCTGAAAACTGAACAGACACTTTCAATTTACTATAATCCTCTATGTGCAGCTGCTTTGACACAATCCACATTGTCAAAGTGCTATACAAATAAAGATGAATTGAATTGAATTCTGGGATAAGAAAAAAAGTGGGTTTTTTTTTAACAATCGCAATTATGGCAGGTCACGGACAAACCTAGAGTTGTGAGGAGGTTCATACTGCCTGTTGATTTTTCACTCTGTTTACACATGAATTCACATAATTCTGACCAATCAAAATGCAGTTTGAGAAATTTGTCTAGCCAACAATTGATATAGATGTTGTCACGTGACAATCACTTTTTGGTTTGTTTCAACTGGTTCGATTAGAGCAGTCGGTATGGTGTGAAACAAAATCAAAAAGGCTTAAAAAAAATGCTACAATGTATAATTTAAGCATTCAGAAAGCCTCTGGAGCTCACAATAATGAGTGTTGGGTTTCCAACACGTGCTGCAAGTAATGGCCCAATCACAACAGACTGCTCCATATGACCAATCAAAGCAGAGTAAACTCTCAGAAAGGAGGGGATTAAAAGATCAAACTCAAACTAACCATTTAAGACATAAAAATGTAGTGATGGTATTAAAGAGAAATGAGGGGGAAAAAAGGATGTTTCATTGCATAATATAAGAAAAATGAAAGTGTTTTTGACCTTGGATGGATGTAAAGCAAAAATAAGAATAGGAACTTTTAAAATAACAGACACAGAGAGCAACGCATCATAATCTGAGGGCCACACCCACTGAGGGGAAAACTGCCACACACAAAAAAATAAATAAATAAATAATTTTAGAAGCTGTCAAGCCCCCCAAAAAATGAGCATTTGTGGACAAAAAAGCAAGGCACGGTGTGTAACGTTAGAACTACAGTTACGCCAGCTGGAATAAGATGTAATCGGCAACAGGAAATTATTTTTTACCATGTAAAAAAGATTATTTCACCACCCTATGTGAACCTGAAAGGATGAGCTATATAAAGAAACTATACTGGTGTATGTGTTTCCTTACCCGGACCTTTTATTCGATAAATGATCCAACTAAATGGCTCGTGAAACACCTTTATATTTAAAAAAAATAACAATAAATAACCAAACGATGGTGGGACAAGCTGTTAGCTATATTACAGCAACACCATAATGGTATGACTTTTGGAAAAGTGGCTAATTCATACAAATGAGTACAATTTAATTTAATTTAAACCCATCACTAAACCTACCCCTCATCAGGGATGAGCAAAAATCATACTAAAATATATGAATGAGATTGTACAAATGAATACAAATTAGCCACTAAATCAAAAAGTTACAAATTGCCATGAGATTGATACATCATCTTACAGAAATATAATATATAAAACTCATATTTAGATATTTGACATTTCAGTGACAAAATATTGTTCACCTCACACATAGTGTCAGGATACCACTATTTAGCCTTTCCCCCAGCTGATGCTTTGCGTCTATTACCCATACGTATATCCACATGTTTCACCTTAAGACTGGCTTTTACAATTCGGTAGCTATCAAAAGCTCGCTTTTTTCAGCTTGCTTGTACAGCCACAGTGAGAGAGAGAGAGAAAAATGGAGTTTACTTTCATTCTCCTAATTGCCGTGAAATAGAGGCTTCTGCTGTAAGTGTCAGTGAAACACAGTCCAGCAAACACACACGCAGTGAAATTGTGCACAGTTTCTGAGTCAAGTAGTTGGAGCATTGTAAATACTCGCGCTCGCCTCCCTCGCTATAGTAAGCTACGGCTACATAGCCCATGAGATGAATGACATCAGTACATAAAAACCGGTTATGATTATTACTGAACCGATACCGAATTGTCCGCGTCTGCATCCCGGTGCACCGAAGAAACAATTAATTTTGACACCCCTAACCATAACCGTTAATTACTCCCTAGAATCAAAGGGGAATAATAATAAGAAGAAGCCTAAAATTAACATAAACAGTAAACATATGTCTTATTCTGATTGGCTGATTAGAATGTTGTTCCAGAATCAACATAGATGTTAATCCAGGAACAAGTCCTACTCTGTGAAATCAGGTTAAGGGTGGTGTAAATGTGTTCTGTTTCTTTGGGACACCAAGTGTACAAAATTATTTTTCTTTGCAAAAGCTAATTTGAATTGAAAGGAGTTTTGAGCAAAATAAATAAATAAATAATAAATAAAAATAAAGGCATGTCAATTTATTTAAACACACCCTGTGCAGCACTATTTGATTGTATTTTATAGCTGCTTAAACTGGATTAGGGGTATTTTGCGAATATGATTTGCATTAAAATGCCATGAGCATTTATTCACGCCTGCATGTGAATAAGTCTGGTGGATATTTTTGGTAGCTGAGGGTTTATTTCAATTGTCACATTATCTGTGATTTTTGCTCTGGTGAATAAAAGTCGTGCCATAGATGGAACGTTAATTAATTCCCAGCTGGCATCTCCTCTTTCTCCTCCCCTGCGTGTTTGTTCTCTGAGGGAGGTACAATCATCGGGTCCTTCCATGAGAACAGCTGGCTGCGTTTCAGCTCTCTCTTCGATAATTAAAGCTCAGAAAAATATTGCGCCCTCCCGCTGCCTGTAATCAAATCCATACATTTCATATTTCTGACCCATATTTCAGCACGCTAGGTAAATGGTTCCTCCGCTGCCATCTGTTGAATTGAACCTTAATGGCATCTGCTACTTTCATTAGCTTATATTTTGTCATTCTCTTAGCTGTCCTTTTCACAGTCTGTTCCACTTGCATGCTCTGTAATGCACATTTAAAAGAGCTCTGACAGATTCAAAGCAAGCAGAGGAGCTTGGCTACTGGGTTTGCATGTATCTGGATTAGACAGATTATGTAGACAGACATATTGACTTTCCATTTTTCACTGACTTTGCAATATGATGAGAAGCTCTAAAGTGCCTGAAGACCAAAAACTATGTGTATATACAGTTAGGTTCATAAATATTTGGACATCGACACAATTCTAACAGTATTAGCTCTATAAACCAACACGAAGGATTTGAAATGAAACAAACAAGATGAGCTTTAAGTGTAGACTGTCAGCTTTAATTTGAGGGTATTTACATCCAAATCAGGTGAACGCTGTAGGAATTACAGCAGTTTGCATATGTGCTTCCCACTTGTTAAGGGTCCAAACGTAATTGGACAATTGGCTTCTAAGCTGTTCCATAGCCAGATGTGTGTTAATCTCCCATTATCCCAATTACAATGAGCAGATGAAAGGTTCAGGGTTCATTTCAAGTGTGCTATTGCATTTGAAATCTGTTACTGTCAACTCTCAAGATCAGTCAAGCAAGCCATCATTAGCCTGAAAAAAAAAAAAAAAACATCAGAGAGAGAGAGCAAAAATATTAGGCGTGGCCAAAACAACTGTTTGGAACATTCTTAAAAAGAAAGAACGCGCTAGTGAGCTCAGCAACACCAAAAGACCTGAAAGACTACGGAAGCAACATTGGTGGAAGACCAAATAAATTTTTTCCCTAGTGAAGAAAACACCCTTTACAACAGTTGGCCAGATCAAGAACACTCTCCAGGAGGTAGGTGTATGTGTGTCAAAGTCAACAATCAGGAGAACATTACACCAGAGTGAATACAGAGGGTTTACCACAAGATGTAAACCATTGGTAAGGAATGCCAGATTAGAGTTCTAAAAAAAGCCTTCACGGTACTGGAACAACATCCTATAGATAGATGAGATCAAGATCAACTTGTATCAGAGTGATGGGAAGAGAAGAGTGTGGAGAAGGAAAGGAACTGCTCATGATCCTAAGCAGTGAGGCATGGTGGTACTAGTGGCATGGCGTGGGCATGTATGGCTGTCAATAGAACTGGTTCTCTTGTATTTATTGATAATGTGACTGCTGACAAAAGCAGCAGGATGAATTCTGAAGTGTTCAGGCAATATTTACAGCTCATATTAAGCCAAATACTTCAGAACTCATTGGACAGCGCTTCACAGTGCAGATGGAGAATGACCCAAAGCATACTGCAAAAGCAACCAGAGTTTTTGAAAAGAAAGAAGGGGAATGCTATGCAATGGCCAAATCAATTACCTGACCTGAATCAGATTGAGCATGCATTTCACTTGCTGACAACAAAACTGAAGGGAAAATGCCCCAAGAACAAGCAGGATGTGAAGACAGTTGCTGTAGTGGCCTGGCAGAGCACCACCGGGAATGAAACCCAGCGTCAGGTGATGTCTATCCGTTTCAGACTTCAGGCTGTAATTGACTGCAAAGGATTTGCAACCAATTATTAAAAAGTGAAAGTTTGATTTATGATTATTATTCTGTCCAATTACTTTTGGACCCTTAACAAGTGGGATGCACATATGCAAACTGCTGTAATTCCTACAGCGTTCACCTGATTTGGATGTAAATACCCTCAAATTAAAGCTGACAGTCTACAGTGAAAGCTGTTCATTTCATTTCAAATCCACTGTGTTGGTGTATAGAGCCAAAAATGTTAGAATTGTGTCGATGTCCAAATATTTATGGACCGAACTGTATACAAAGACAGTTCACTTTCAATACCATAAATTGGGAAAAGTGCATTGCTCAATATGGTTAAAGTCCCACCTTCAAAATAGCCAATCATTAATCTTCATAGCCACATGGTTATTTTTGGGAGGAGTCTATACACATTGGCTTGTTTATGACAAGCTCTGTCATATGGTGACTACTGTGTGCCTGCGTTGATTTTGACAGTAGAAATGACTGGACATCACATCTCATCACATCACATATAGTGTCCTTCCTCCAGTCTTTGCTCCAGGTTCTGTCTCTGTTCTTTCAGTGCTTACTGAAACAGCCATGGAGATTGGTGTCGTGCCAATCTTTGCACATGTGCAGTAGCTGGAGCAAACAGGAAATAACAATTAAAGATGAATTGGTGCTTAATTCATTCATTTTCCTTCGGTTTAGTCCCTTGTTTATCAGGGGTCGCCACAGCAGAATTACACATTCACATATTCACCTATAGCACATCTTTAGGCTGTGGGGGAAACCAGAGCACCCAGAAGAAACCCACGCAAACAAAGGGAGAACATGCAAACTCCACACAGAAACACCAACTGGCCGATCCAGGACTCAAACTCTTGCTGTAAGGTGACAGTGCAAACCGCTGAGCCACAGTGTCGCCCATTAGTGCTTAATCACTAATAATAAATAATGGTACAGGACAGTTCCCTTTAGATTTTTATGCTGATTTGTAACATGTAGTTTAATTGCAAGTTCAGAAAGTAGTTTTCATGATTTCAGCATTCCCCCATTAATTTAGACAGGGCTTTGGTCTGTAATAAACTGCCAGGAGGCATTGAAAATATGGCCACCGTGTGAACAAACTTTCCTCGAAAGGTACTTTGAAACCCTCTGACAGCAGGTTGTCCAGATGAAGGACAAATCAATGACCCTTTGAACTAAGGGTGCTTAGATCAGTCGGTCACCGATCACAATCTGTCGTTAATCGCTTGGGAGAGTTTGATCGGTGGTCTCTACAAAGATCCAGAAAGGCAGATCAGATGATGCAACATGGTTTGTGAAACGTGCCCTCTGTGCTTATGCAACTGACTATGACTTGTCCCGGATGATCACCGGTAGCCTATAGATATTAGTTGAAAATATGATTTCTTTACCTTCCCCGTTTGAAGAGTTCACGCAATAGCTGCCATCACATCATACCATCCATAAGCAGGGGTACTCTACAGGTGCCAATGCGTCACACTGAAGATAGTGTATTTTTAAATTACAATTTCTGCTTCCGCTCTTTTAGGGTTTGTGGTTGCTAAGTGACAGTGCAAGTAGGCCAGAGCCATAAAGAGCTATGGTGTAGGCTGCACTCATAGCATTTTAAAGACGCAGAATGGCGTCTTTACACTTTACATTGTGTAAACGGCAGATGTTTCTCTTAGCAACATAAAAACCCTAACATATTCAAATTGTAAAGCAAGTAGCACTCAAATTATAGTGAACAGAGGTGTCATCTCGTCTTTTGGTTTTGATGAGGGTTTGTCTGTGCAGAATTCAGTCGCTGAGTTGAACAGTATGAACTACAAAATGTAGTAGTGCACTACTGTTACTACTAGTAATAGTAATGTTAATAACAACAACATCATTTTTTGTATTCTTCTAAAAAGTTGTAATTATCAAGCTCTATACATATGAACATACGCGACGGACATAATCGCATAAAATGAAACTATCCAACCAGAAAGCAAGCTGACAGAAGACAGAAGCATAGTGTAACCGTCATAATGTCAGCTTGTTGATTTGTGGCAACAGCCATAATATTTGTCTTCCATACTTATTCTCAGGTCTCAAAAGAATTTGGCAAGATTAGTAAAGTATTCAGTATATGGTGAAGGTGAAGTGTCATGGATTGGTTGATGTGTTTTTTGCAGCAGGTCCTGTGACTCTTGCTTAGAAGTGTTTGAAGTTTCATGTTGGGGTTCAGTTATGTAGCCGAATCAATCGTTTTTGTATTAACAGAAAAAATACAAATCATATTACAGAACACATTTTGCTAATACAGTTAATACTCAAATTAACAGTCAAATTAAATGAGTGGACTAAACCAAAACAAGCACCCTGGGTAACATTACAGTTGCATCTCCCTGCAGTTCATTAATTGTGTAACAGTGCAGCCTCAGTTCATTTAGTCAGACTCCACATAATGATGTAATTGGAAACTTTTATCTGGATGGATTCTCTGGACCACATGAACCCAGCGTAATGGTCTTTAGAAAGACCAAAGAGAAATCAAGCATTCCATCCCAAACAGCCCAGGGGAGTTTCTTTAATCCATTGACTTGGTTGAGGTGGATGAAAAAAAAAAACCTTCAATTTGACCACTCTAAACTCTCCACAATATAGGCCTGTATATCGAAAACAGCGAGATCACACTTGACCTTAGCCTTCAGAGGATTCCCACACATCTATTTTAGCTGTCATTGTGTTTAGGGAAAAGCTAATGCTCAATAATGGCTCTCCAGTCATACTCCGTGCTAGTGCCGACAGAATAAAGGGACCTTCGCTCTTCTGGCTCTCAGCGTCGGCGCTTGTTAATCAGCCAATAGGACTGTGACTCACACGTCTGCCGTTAATGCATGAGCAGACTTTTCACATCAGAGCCAACAATACCACTCTCCATAACTCGGCTCCCTCTGTTCACATTAAAAGCCCTGTCATTGAAACAGCTTCTACTTCACTTTATGAACACACACATGGCTTAGGGTCACAAAAGATGCACGTTAATGGGATCTGCTTCCATCACTAAAATTAAATTTTACTGCAGGCCAAATTTTGGCTCGTTTCCCCTCTGTCAATTTCAGTTCCGCTTCGTAATGTCAAAAGGCTATGCTGCACACCATATAGGCTACATATTAGAACTATTGGAGCGTTTCGAATCCTCTGAACTGCGCTGTGATTGGTTGAGCTGAGAGACCTAGAAGGGAAACGCAGCAGGATTTAAGTGGCCAAATGAAATGTGATGAGTCAGGATAGCAGACGGCCAAAAAATCCATCCCTGAATACCATTACCTGAAGTGATCTGTGAAATGAATGTCAAAATTATGAGAGGGTCACAAGAACGCTTCATTTTAGCAGGGAAGAACAAAGCTCTTTCATCAAATGTCATTTTTCTCCCTCATCCATGCAATAATGGGAAACTCCTCCGTTTGCTACAGGGATGACTGGAGAGTTAGTCAATAAATATATTGTTTAAGCATTTATTGCTGGTTCTGATTGTTTTTCTTATACTTGTTAAAGCTCCTCATGGTTTCTGATAAACAAGCTCGTTCACTGGTGTTAATTTCCCATTGGCCTTATTTGCCTTGGTCCCCTAGCTTTCATTTGAGTAGTTTTTAATTTGCACAGTCTGTTTTAGATATAACACACTCCTGTCACCTCTAACAACCTCATCGACTGAAATTGACTTAAATTTAGTTTTTCCTTCCCTCTACTTTTTCTTTAACCCACATTGAAAAGCCTCTATTTTGCATTATAAAATGTCATATTTCATGTGTGTGTATGAACAGCTGATGGTGGCCATATTTGACAGATTTAACCTGAGATACAGTCCAAGCACTGATCTATAATAGATACGTGATTACAAGCCGCGCGCAGTGATTGCAAGTTACAACACACAATTAAATACATATTTTGCAAACTGCACAAAACGAGGCAACAATTTTAATCACACGTATGTTATGATCCGGAGGAAGAAGAAACTGGTCTATTTGAACTGTAACAGTTACTGACAAAGTCCCTGTCAAAGTCTGACAAAGTCACATACATAATATTCTCTGCTGCTGCTCCTAATAGCAAACAGCCGACAAATCCCATGTTGCAGGGTAGGTTATTGTATGAAAAAGCACTAGGCTGGCTTTACTGTGGTATTGTTGTGAATATGTGAATATAACTTTAACCCTTTATTCCCCATAGCTGATCTCCATCTGTCAGTGATCATCATCTTCATGTCATGATCAGTCCCGTGATCCCCTGCGCTCCACTACTGTCTGAAAGGAAAGGCGCGTTTTACTGGATCCAGCACTTCATATTTGGTCATGTACCATATCGACATTGATGCAATCAAGCAAAAGATCCGAACCCAACGCGATTCATTTATTCGGCACTGAGTCTACCATTTCGTTGAAGAATCAATAGTTTTAAACACGGTGCACTTTCAGATTTAAACCTCAGCTGGATGTTTTCATTCACTTAGAGCTGTTACACACTGCATGGAAGGTCATTTTCAAAAACCCACAACAGGGGCTCTTTTATGTGCCAAAACATTCCTACATTGGTTAATCATGGAGAACACAGTTTGTAATTTTCTAGTGACCTTGTACAAGAATAATATCTTTAAAGGAATATTTCAGCAACAATTTCTCACATTTACTCATCCTCAACTCATGTAATTCTCGACCTGTATAACCTGCTTTCTGCTGTAGACCAAAGCATTTCAAGGACAAAAAGCTTCAAAATGGCAACAAAAAAAAAAAAGAGAGAATCGAGAGGCACTCAGATTCTTGAAAAATGACTGTGCATGTGAGCTGGATCATTTAAAAAGAATTAAACTCAAAAGAAAAACTTATTTATTTATTTGGATCCTTATGTCTGTAGTGGTTCTTAAGTTAATACTTCTGTGCTACTTGTTGGTGTTTTTTGTCATTATACACCACTTTATGAGTTTGGTTGTTGTTGTTGCACTGAAATATTTCTAAACAGTGTATTTACAAGGTTTATGCTTTTATAAATAAAGAAAATCCCCAATTTGAATCATTTACGCATGGTCTTCCTTGTAGTCATGGAGTCGATCCGGATTAAACACCCTCATGGTCCGGATCCGAACCGGAGTCTGGACTTTGAGAAGCCCTAACGTATACTGTTGGTGTGCCTTCAGGAACAGGGTTGGGAAACACTGCTCTAAAAGTCTAAAATCCAACATTAATTTTAATCTCTCATGTGGAATACAAATAATTTCATTTAATAATATAGAAAAATCCATTTTACACCTGCTAGAGCAATCAAAGGTGTGTTGACGTTTAATTTATGATTTAACCCAGCTGTGCTAAAAACAAGCCAGCTATGTGATTAGAAAGGAAAGGACAAAATTGCAGCTTTTCGCACAAAATGTCATTTCAATCAAATAGAAGAACGAACCAGACCCAGACATTTATCATTCCTTCCATATATCTAGAGAATCCACAATGAGGTACCTCTGAATAACAACTAGCTCTTTTGTATATACAAAAAACCATAGTTAAATGCATTATTGAATAACAGACTCGCTGTCAGCCAAAACCTACAGCTGTGTTATAATAGGCTCAAGCTTTTGAGTGAAGATAACCTTTGAGAACTACTACAGAAAGCATGAGAGATTCTCTGCCTGTGGATTTGCACTGCAGATGCATGCTTAAGGCTACTATTTGGATGGATTTCAGACAGTTTTTTTAAGATATCTGCCTGTAAAGCTGTTAAAAAGAGGTTTTCCAGTCAACCTTAGCTGGGTTTCCAGATAAAGCTACAAATCAAGATATTCCTGATTTGAACTGTCATTTTAATATTATTTTGCAATGGTTTAAGCTGGTGAACAAATCGAGAGCAATTTGACTTATTCTGAAAGCTATATGCATGTACATTATAAATATCTATATCTCTAAGGGATGTCAGCAGAAATTGTTATTCAACGAACACAATATCATAGATATTTACAATGGATGTTGCCTGCACTATTGTTGTCTATTGGAAAGAATGAGTCAATAGAGCCACCATTTTAGTACAGGGTAGCGCTCCTTTGAAACGAATGTGAGACCAAGGTGCAGCGTAGGACTGGCCATCCAGAGCCAGAGATATATACACATATACATATATCTACTGTACGATCTGTAGTTTTCCCGGTGGTCAGTATGCAAATATTTCTTTATATTATGAAAATTATACATTTACATCACTTTTCTACATCGATGGATAAGTGACAGCATGGGTATTGCCGACAAAGAGCGTGTGTTTGTGTGCATGGAAATGTATGATCCTCCCTACCTGTTAAATTTGATCTAATCCGTGTCCTGAAACACACCCCCTCCCCTGCTTTTACTTCCTATTCTAACAGAGCGATTCGTTTGGGAATAAATTTTCGTTAAGAATGATTCGTTCACTTAGCCGACAATAATACAAGTTTCTGGCATCGCAGATTGTTGTCATATTTCATTTACACTGTTTGCTTATTTTATTCAATAAAACTAGCATAACCCTAGTATTTAGTGCGAGTTTGAGGCTGCTTTGCCTCATGGTAAGTGCAGTAAAAGACTGTATCATCAATAACGCTACTTGTTTAGCACAAAAGTTCGTAACATACAAAAACATAAAAACTGAAATCTTACCTATGAAATGTTCTGCCTTTATGTTTTGTTTTCTTTATTTGTTCATTACTACACCTATACACAGAGCTAAAGTCCAGTATATTCACATTGGCTTTAGTCTTGACTAGTGCGGCTGAATGACATTTATCCTGGGAGCACTGTACAAATGTGGTGGCGCTATCGATGCATGCTCAGGGTCTGTTTGCAATATCTAGTGGATGGATGGATGGATGGATGGATGGATGGATGGATGGATGGATGGATGGATGGATGGATGGATGGATGGATGGATGGATGGATGGATGGATGGATGGATGGATGGATGGATGGATGGATGGATGGATGGATGGATGGATGGATGGATGGATGGATGGATGGATGGATGGATGGATGGATGGATGGATGGATGGATGGATGGATGGATGGATGGATGGATGGATGGATGGATGGATGGATGGATGGATGGATGGATGGATGGATGGGTGGGTGGGTGGGTGGGTGGGTGGATGGATGGATGGATGGATGGATGGATGGATGGATGGATGGATGGATGGATGGATGGATGGATAGATAGGACACAATAACAACAAGATATGACATTAAAATTTTACAATTGTTTAAAAACTTGCAATACTGACTAGTTATTGTACATATAAAAACTAAAACCACATCACACGTGAAAAGTAATCCCATTTTCTTTTGGACATTTTAAGCTAAAAAAGGGATAGTTCAACCAAAAATGATAATTTACTCAAAATGTACTGACCCTTAAGTTATTCCAAACCTTTATGAGTTTTTTTTTTTTCTGTGAAAGAAGATATTCTGAAGAATTTGTAAACTTGTAGCTATTAGCCCTTTTCACATAGTGATACCGGTGAATATCCGGAAAATTTCCAGAACGACTTTACCAGTAAATTTAAAGTGCTGTTCACACAGGCACAGATGCTTCGGGATTTTTCCAGAAAGGACTATTCACATTCATTCTAAAATACCAGTAAATTCTGACATCATTAACCAGAAATGACCTCTAAACGGCTGTGCATGCATTTGTAAACAAAAAAAAAAACTAAATAAAAAACATAATTTGAAGGGGTCAGGCTTTTTGTTGAGGTTTCGGTTTTATTTAAAACGTTAGCATTCACAGCTGCTTTTGTCCCAGAGACATCTGAAGGCAGAAGTGCTAACCGCAGCTAACAACAGCATTGTTTACATGTTTATTACAATTTACATTACAATGTCTGTGGATGGATAAGCATTGTGAACAGCTTCGATGAAATCATATGGAGGAACACTGTTGCATGTTGAGATATACATTTGTTTTTTTGCTAGCACTTACCGGAGCACTTCATGTGCACGTCATGTAGCTGAATGCAGAGCTTGCAGTTTGCTCAGAGCGGTATATTATAAGCATTTTATCGATAAGTTTTTTCTACAGTTGGCATTAAGGAACTTCGAAACATACAACAGAAACTTACAACTAGCAGCTAAATGTGTCAGGAAAAGAATTCAAAGGCTTTTATTTTCATAAACAGCACTCATGTGAATGCGTCTGAATGTTCTGATTAGGTGGAGTGGCGTGTTCAGCGTGTTCTAAACGTAAACGTTCATTCCGGCAATTGTCCTTCTGTGTTCACAGAGGACCATTCCTGCAAATTACCGGTCATGTTATAACTTCTTGCCGCGCCGGAACAAATTTAGCGGAATTTTCAAAAAGGGCCTGTTCACATATTATATCTTTGCGAAAAATTGACGGCAATGTTCCGGACAAGTCTGTATGTGGGAAATGGGCTATTGACATTTATAGTAGGAATATTAAAAATAATAATAATATGAAGGTAAGTAACTACCAATTCTAAACATTCTTCAAAATATCCTTTTTATTGTTTAGTTGTGGTGAATAAACTCAAAAACGTTTGGAACAAGTGGAAGTGTCAGCAAATGACAAAAAAAATTTGGGTGAATTATGCCTTTAACTGTTTAAAGATGGCAGAAATTTTGGCATATCTCTAATTGCCAAACACAATCTATGTTTATATATTCATGTTTATATCACGCTAATACACTAGGTGCGAGTCTGGAGTCTCAGTAGTCATGTCAAAGCACTAACTAGATCAGCATATTACCGTCTCTCTTCCAAGAATAATATGCTTTGCTTCCAGTGAGGACTTAAAGAAACTTGTTCATGCTTTTATCACCAGCAGAGTGGATTACTGTAATGGACTCCTCACCGGTCTTGCCAAATAGACAGTCAGACAGTTGCAGCTCATTCAGAACACTGCTGCCAGGATTCTTACCAGTTCAAGAAAATCAAAGCATATCACTCCTGTCCTCATGTATATAATAAATAATCCAGTTACATTCAGAATAGACTTTTAAAAGTACTGTTACTTGCTTCTCAACAAAGACTACAGGAGCCAATCATTAATTGCTATAGACTCACTGGGGAAGGGGCTCGAACCAGATGTGAGTTTCTGCAGATTGTGTTATTCAAACATTTTAAAATGAAACTAAAGAGACTGTAGCGTCCTGGTTAAAAAGTTGATTAAGTCTTTCACTGATGGTTCACGATTCATTTATTACTCACACTCCACAGTATTATCAAGCACCATTTCATCATGAATCACCGTAAGAACTAGAGAGAAAATAAACAAACAACAAACACAAATGAATCCCGAAAGTAAAAACACTAAGCCAACATAAACAATCAAACATTAATCTCAAACAAATAAACCAAATTACCTTATTTTTCCCTCAAACCAGGAGCTAAAACTCATGAAAGAGGAATCCGTGAAGCAACCGTATACCTGTGCCCTTTTTACCGTGTTTCACCTAGCGTTCCATGCTTTGTTTTCATTCATCACTACACGCAATATATATCCGGTAGGCTCCGCAATTTGATGTCATAATAAAAGTCCCCAACCAACTTAATTCATTCAACAAAATCAAACTATATACAAAATACAACAAAATAACAAAAATAATTCGAGATAATAAACAAAGTAACACATTGCTTCAAGTTTCTTTACACTCCCACCAAATCATACAGTACATATAGAACATGAATGATTTCCACTTACAAACATTCTGGAACTCACAGAATTAACAAACACAGTCTATGCAAAGCACCAATTTTACACCCATAAGAGAGAATAACATTGGGATACTAAATGGACTCTAGCAACAGTACAAGTTTTTGTATAGGCCTTTCAATTACTGAAGGTTTGCCAAGACGTTTGCCTTTCATATCAAGCTTTGAATCGCCTAGACATACTTTAGCTTTTCTAACCAATCCGTCGCTACTAACAGTAGTCTCTTTTACTCTGCCCAATCTCCACTGATTTCTCGGCAAATCATCATCTTTCACAATAACAATATCACCAATCTGAATATTTCTCTTAGGAATGTGCCATTTTTGTCTGACTGCTAGATTTGCAAGATATTCTTTGCGCCAGCGACTCCAGAATTGTTCCAATAAATGTTGCACTTGTCTCCACCTTTTTCGAGCATATTCATCTTCCTTAAAATTTCCTGGAGGGGGTAAAGCAACCGTTGACTTTAATGTAAGTAAATGATTAGGAGTGATTGGTCTCAAACTGTCAGGGTCAGTCAAACAGTCAACAGTGAGAGGTCTACTATTCACTATCGCCATAGTCTCATAAAGAAAAGTTCGCAAAGAAGAATCGTTTAATCGTGCTGAATGAAGTGAGAGTATAGAATTTAAAACTGACTTCACAGTTCTGATCTGACGCTCCCATACTCCACCAGCATGGCTAGCATGTGGCGCATTCATCACGAAGTCGCATTGTTTTTCAGACAAGAACACTCTCAATCTCTCTGTGTCAATTTCTTCAAGTGCCTTTTTGAATTCCTTTTTTGCACCCACAAAGTTTGTTCCTTGATCAGATCGAATTTGCTGTACAGCACCCCTGATGGCAATAAAACAGCGTAATGCATTAATAAAAGAGTCTGTTGACATGTCTGTGAGCATTTCAATATGCACAGAGCGTGAACACAAACAAGTTAAAAGTAGGCCATACCGCTTGCACACACTTCTTCCCTGTTTAACAAAGAGTGGTCCAAAACAATCCATACCAGTATACTTGAATGGAGGTGATGGGTTCACTCGCTCTGATGGCAAATCAGCCATTTTCTGCACCTCTGTAGATCTTCTAAGTTTTCTACATGTAACACATCCTTTGATATAAGAAGCAACAGCTCTACCAATTCCTGGAATCCAATATCCACAAGATCTAATTTCATTAATCGTAAATCCCTTTCCTTGATGTTTGATCTTTTCATGACAATGTGCGATGATCAATTTCGTAACAGAGTGGTTCTTTGGAATAATGATCGGATATTTTAAAGATTCTAAACAGTCTGAGTGACGAAGTCGACCTCCCACCTTAAGCACTCCATTTTCATCAATGAACGAACCAAGAGGATACAATTGAGATTGAGATGAAACATCCATTCCCTTCTCCAACTTCTTCAACTCATTCTTATAAGCATGACCTTGCAAGCATTTAACAATATGCAATTCAGCCCTTTGTCGTTCAGATATAGTGCTCAAGTGATTTGACTTATCTTTGCTAACTCTCCTCATAAGTCGAGCAACAGCCCGAATTGCTCGCGACCACGAAGAAAATTTAGACAAGCGATCGATCAAGTTCACTTCGTCAGTGCCTTCCGTTTTCAAGACTTGTGCGATCTTCACCTCTGGATCTTCTATAGAGAGCTCTACTTTTGCCTCTACTGGATTTGGCAAGTTTTTCTTCCATAAGAACTTCGGGCCAGAAAACCAGATTGACGACAACAATTGTTGAACATTTAGGCCTCTCGAGGCATGATCAGCAGGATTTTCTTCGGAAGGGACATACCTCCATTGTTGTGGGGTTGTGCTAAGCTGTATCCTCTGTACACGATTTGCCACAAAAGTATGAAACTTACGAGCTTCGTTTCTTATGTATCCTAGCACCGCTTTTGAATCAGTCCAAAATAATTCCTCCATATCAACATAATCTAGCTCTCTTTTAAGCACATTGCTTACTTCAACAGAAATGACTGCAGCTGTCAATTCTAGTCTGGGGATTGTTATGACCTTCAGAGGTGATACTCTTGACCTTCCCATAACCAAAGCACAGTGCACATCTCCGTCTTCATTGCAAAGTCTTAAATAGGAGCACTGACCATAACCGGAAGTGCTAGCATCTGAGAAGTGATGCAACTCTACTTTGACAATTTTTCCAAAATTGTTAGGCACATATGTTCTTGGTATATTTATTTCTTGCAGGTTGGTAAGATCTTGCTTCCATTGCTCCCACCGTAGCTGAATTTCCTTCGACAAGGAATCATCCCAACCAGAACCACGCTTGCATATTTCCTGCAAAATCCTCTTTCCATTAAACAGAATGGGCGCTATAAATCCTAATGGATCATATACTGAAGCAACGGTGGATAATATTCCACGCCGAGTAGCAGGTTGTTGTTGCAGCTTGACATTGAATTTGAAACAATCTAAATTCTTCTGCCACTGTATTCCAAGGGCTCTTTCCAATGGCAACTCAGATGCAAACTCCAAATCCTTAAGATCAGATGCAAGCTCAGAGATTGGAATATTGTTCAAGACAGTGTCATCATTTGACATGAATTTATGCAATCGCAAACCACCCATTGCACAAAGCTTTCTTGCTTCATCAGCAACCTTAATTGCCATCTCTGCATCCTTCACACTAGTTACTCCATCGTCCACATAGAAATTCTTCAATACAAATTCTGAACCTAGAGGATATAGATGACTGTTCTCATTTGCGATACGCTTCAAACCAAAATTTGCACATCCTGAAGAAGAGGCGGCTCCAAAGATATGGACCTTCATTCGAAACTCAAGAGGGTTTTGGTTGAATTTTCCATCCTTCCACCAAAGGAATCGAAGATAATCTCGGTCAGACTCATTCACATGAAATTGGTGATACATTTTTTCCACGTCACACATGAGCGCAACAGGATGTTGCCGAAATCTCATTAGAATTCCAATCAAACTATTAATCATGTCAGGGCCTTGAAGCAAGTGATCGTTCAATGAATAACCGTTAAACCTTGCTGAACAATCGAATACCACTCGCAACTCATTCGGCCTTTTTGGATGAAAGACACCGTGGTGAGGCAAATACCATGTTTCTCCCTTTTTTCCATTATCATTGACCTCTTCAGCATCCCCTCTTTGAATGATCTCGCTCATGAATTCCTTATAGTGTTCCTTATATCTTTCATCCTTCAACATCTTTCTTTTGAGATGGTCAAGCCTAGCCACAGCCAATTGTTTGTTACTTGGTAGAATAGGTCTTTCTTTAAAAGGTAATGGCATCTCATAATGCCCATGCACGTTTTTATGAATGCCTTCTTTCAACTTATTAATGAAGAGAATGTCATCTTGAGATACCTTTATACCCTCTTCACTAATGTCCTTAAAGTCATTTTCAAGAACACGAATTACATCTGCTGGAGTGACGGGAGGAAGTTCCTTAGCCGCAAGGCGATGACATAAACTACTCTCATTAGGCAAATCAAGACGTGGAGATGAACGTCCTACAATACTCCATCCCAAATCAGTTCGTACAGCAAAAGGTTCGTCATCCTTTCCAACGATCACCTCTCGAGGAACCATCGACCGCGGGCAGTTGTACCCTATTAACAAACCAATCTCACAATCCTTTAATGGTGGCACTTTATCCACAATACTTGACAGATGACTCCAATTCTTTGCGACTTCACAAGTAGGAATGTGCTGACGATTCACAGGGATGTAATCTCTGGCGTAAGCAGGAGGAAGTTCCACAAAACTACCAGACTTATACGCTCGCACTTGTAATCCCAATACTCTCTCACTTTGTACAATGGTATCTTTACCAAGCATAGTAGTTAGTTTCAGTTTTACTGGACTTGATTGCGCCTTGAGAAAATTACTTATTTCTTGATCAACGAATGTGGTGTCGCTTTGTGAGTCAAGCAGCGCATACACAAGTTTTTCACAATTAGGGTTCTCCTTAGTCGATATCCATACAGGCAAAATCATTGAAGTATTTGCAGTCTGCCCTTCACCTGCTACACTCAAAGTTACTGCATCCGTGCTGTTATTAGGAATACTTCGAAACGAAGACTCTGTGACAGGTTCTGACTTAATTCTTCTTACAAAGTTAGCATCATGCAGACACGTAGGATGCTTTCTTTTACAAACGTCACATGCAAGACGATGACGACATTCATTCGCAATATGTCCCGTTTTCAAACACCCATAACAAAGTTTTTGCTCTTGAACAAATCTTCGCCGTTCCTCCAATGATTTACTATAGAAATCAGAACAGTTATTGAGCTGATGATTACCTTGACACAACAGACAAGGAGTTCTTATTTCGTATTTAAATGATTTCTGAATTTCCCGTTTCATTTGAGTGTTAAAAACTTGAGCCCTATTCCTTTGGGTTTCCTTTAAAGTGAGTTTGTCAACAATGGGACTTAAACCATGAAGAGCTTGATAAGAAGTTACTGGATTACAAGCCGTATCTGCTTCTGCTAACACAAATGCACAGAACTCTTTAAAGTCAGGGAACTCTTGATTTTGACTCAAAACTTGTGTGACTTGTCGATTCCATCGACTGGCTGCCCAGTCCGGTAATTTCTGAACAAGTTTTTGGTTTTCTTGGTAATCATTCAGAATCTGAAGGCCTTTGACATGAGGCATGGCATTTTCACATGCACTTAGAAAGTCAGAGAAGTTTCGAAGACCCATTGCATCCTTTGAACTAATTTTTGGCCAATTAGCTAATTTTTCTCTAAAAGCCCTTTGAATGGCAAATGGCTGACCATAACGACCATTTAGTTTATCCCATGCATCGTGATATGCTTCGTCATCAGTTCTAAAGAAAATGCCCTCCAAAGCTTTACTAACAGGGCCACTCACGTACCTCTTAAGATAAAATAGTTTTTCAGCAGACGAGGTACATTTTCCTTCAATAAGTGCGATGAATGAGAATTTCCATTCAATAAATCGAATAGGATCTCCTGTAAAAACTGGAGGTTCCGGCACTGGCAATCGACTTAGGGCAAGACTATCTTGAAAGACAGAAGCTGAAAAGGGCATTCCAGAAGCCACTTCAGTCTGTGATGGCTTATAATTTGGAGACATTTGAGGTGATTTCTGAGACGCATCTTGCTTTCTTTCAAGATTTACCAAAGAAACATCTTGCTTCCCTTTAATCTTGACACATTCTGAATATGACATAGTTTCTTTAATCTCTTGGTCATAAACCTCTAACTTAGCTTGCGCAGCTTTACATCCTTTTGTGCTTGTATCCGCTCCAATTCTTTCACTTCAGCTTCAATTGCTTTTTTATGCTGCTCTTCCAATTGTTGTATCCTTTCCTTATGTTTTGTTTCTTCTAATAAAGAATCATAAACAGCTTGCTTAGCTGCCAAATTTGCAGCAGCATCTACTCTCTTAGCTGCCAAACTTGAAATAACAGAGCATTGACTGGAATGACTGCTTGCCCCTTGACTGACGCATGAAACAGTTGACCCAAAAATTGAGTGTGCATGCTTATGGTCCAACAACATCTGAAGGCGTCCCCTTTCTCTTTCAGCGTCAAACTCTTCATCCACACCTGATATCCTTTCATGGATGATTTTAATAATATCAACGGTGATAGCTTCACACGCATCAATTTTGCGCCTCATTTCCATAGTAGGTAGAACACGCTTTCTAAAATCATCATACTCCTTTAAAACATTGTTTTTTGCTGCCTCTAAGTCATCAATTAACATAGCTAATTGTGTCACTGTGACATCAATTTTAAGACGTTCACGAGCACTACGGGCCTCAACTTTCCACTTATCATACAAACGAGTAATTCTTTTTTCTCTTTTTTGTGACTCTTCTTGTTGGTATGTCTGCATTTTTTCAGTGAGAACAGGAACGCGTTTTGAGCGACGTACACTTTCACTTTGAGTTTCAGCACAATCATCATTTTGCTTATTTAAATCTACACCTGCATCTGACTTCGACATTTTCCCTTTTATATTTTCACTTAAAGAACAAATAACGGTAACATTCACATTCAGTATGCAATTGGTGTGATAATCATCAAAAATACAAAATCAACACATTAGAATATCAACACTTAAATGTGAAACCGATCAATATTCAGTCCATTTATAAAGTGAATATACGCCAATGTCCATTGCAAGCATAAATACAAAACCTAAAGCAAATTTGTCCATTCAGAACTCATCTGATAAACAGTTTAATCCAGAGTACTCACTGCGGTCCATGTAAACAAAACCGGACTTTCTCATCCAGTTCATTCGACCCGTGTGCCTGCTACACGCTGAGCCGAGACCTTTAACTTAGTCGACCTTTGATCCATCATCAGCCGCGGCGATCGCGCAGCTCCCAATGCAATCGACAGCAGAAAAGCCAGAAGGAGCAACGCCGCCTTTTTCCCCAAACGAATCAACGCAGTTCATCGTGTTGATAAGGTTGCCGGGCCGATCAAATAAGTTCTTACTGTAGCGTCCTGGTTAAAAAGTTGATTAAGTCTTTCACTGATGGTTCACGATTCATTTATTACTCACACTCCACAGTATTATCAAGCACCATTTCATCATGAATCACCGTAAGAACTAGAGAGAAAATAAACAAACAACAAACACAAATGAATCCCGAAAGTAAAAACACTAAGCCAACATAAACAATCAAACATTAATCTCAAACAAATAAACCAAATTACCTTATTTTTCCCTCAAACCAGGAGCTAAAACTCATGAAAGAGGAATCCGTGAAGCAACCGTATACCTGTGCCCTTTTTACCGTGTTTCACCTAGCGTTCCATGCTTTGTTTTCATTCATCACTACACGCAATATATATCCGGTAGGCTCCGCAATTTGATGTCATAATAAAAGTCCCCAACCAACTTAATTCATTCAACAAAATCAAACTATATACAAAATACAACAAAATAACAAAAATAATTCGAGATAATAAACAAAGTAACACATTGCTTCAAGTTTCTTTACAGAGACAGAGACGATTTTGGAGAATTTGATGTGTTCTCAATCAAACAGAATGCCCAAGCATACTGCCCGAGAGGCGTATGAAAGACTGTTGTCGAGTAAAGGGACTTTGGTATAAATCACTAAAGGTCCTGGGACTTCAATACATTGCAGATATGCTCACTGAAAACAAACCTAACAGATCACTCAGAGTAAATTAGGAATTCCTTTACCAAATGAACACTCTGCTATGTCTGACACTTCAAATTATTTGTGTCTGTCTTTTTTTTTCTCTAAACCTGTTTTGACATTTTATTCTGTTTTAAATCATTTTAATTCTTCATTCACTCATTTAATTTCCTTTGGCTTAGTCTCTACTTCAGAGGTCGCCAGAACTCAACCTTCTTGCTGTGAAGCGACCACTGAGCTATCGTGCCACCCCATTTTAAATTTTTTATACTTTGAATTACCATTGAAATGTGCTATATAAATAAACTTGCCTTGTCTTAATAAAACTACATTTATTAAATATCTGTAAATTAGCCGTTTTCCCTTTTTTCCTCCCATTTATGCTTATGAATTGCATTATGGGACCTTGATCTTTCTTTCAACTTTTAACCTTGAAAAGTTGAAAAAAGTGACAAATATTACAGACAATATATTACGGTACAAAAACCGTGTAATAAACTGCCAGTACATTTTCTGTTATTTTACAGACTTATTTCTCTATATATTATTTCTTATACATAATATTATTTCAAACTTCTAAAATGTCAATAAAGGTCACTTTGTTAAACTGTAGAGTTAAATTTTTTAACATCAAAAGTCGACAGAGCAGAGATCAAGGTCCCATAATGCAATGCACATCATAAATAAACAGAAATATTTGTGAATCACAAAATACAGAAACTGTTCATTAACAGATATTTTTTACAGTGCACTAAGAAAGCCAATGGGGTCCAATGTTGGTTTGGATTAAATACTTTAAGTACCATTTAGAAAACAATTACATGATGTGCAGTAGGAATAAAATATAACATGGTCGTATCATGACTGTGACACCTAACCACCGCAGATTAATTTAGGCTCTACATTAAAAATGTTGCCATAGAAACACTCAATTCCAAGTCCATGGATGAGAACAATTTCATAAAAAAAAAAAACAAAAAAAAAAAAAAAGGAATTTCTGGAAATTACGGTAATTACAACATGGTGTGAACCCAGCATGAGCATCTTTATGACTTGCATTTGCTTTTTGACTGCATTCACTCCAGTCTCAGGCTTTAGAGACCATATCAAAAGCTTCAAATCTTTAGTTGTATAGTTTGTGTGATTATAATAGCCAGGTGTTCCCATCACATCCTCTGCTCGTAATTCCTTCTGACCTCTGCCACTCTCACAAACACAGATATCCGCTCTTTAAGCTGATGATTTGATTGGAGGATTCATTATTTCCTGGAATCTCTAATCTGATTGGTTCAGTGCTTGGTTCAAGACTGCCTGCCCTATAAATAGTTGCATTTTTATATCCCAAGTACTTCTCCAGGTCGCAGCTGATAAATTGTCTGCTAACAATGCAAATATAGAAAAGCATGTCTTGTTAAAAAAAAAAGACTGTGTCCATATTTGAATCACAAAATTGCACAAATATCACAGAGAACATTCTAAAACTCCAGTTTGAGCTGTAGGCAAGCATCACAGAAAGCTTGCGCTCATGCCAGACTGTGATCGCACATGCTGCATTCTGTTAATGTTCACAGCGATTACAAATGATGGAAATGAACCTCCCCATTAACAGCCTCTCTGGGTTTAGTCTGTAGAGCTCTTGCTGGCTCAAGTCACTCAAGAGCCCTTTTTATGACCCCTTGTATGCAATTAGCTTAATCTCATGTTCAGATGCACAGTCATTTGCTTGCATACATGAACTCTGCTTGATACATTTTTCGACTCCAGTAGACATCATCTGTGCTTCATTAGTGTTCTGTGCTGCTGTGTGTTCCAAGAGGAGATGATAATAACAGGATTGGTCAAAATCCAGATTAGGAGAATTGGCGCTCTTTTAGTGCATGGTGTGAATCTGAATTGAATTGGCTACAGTGGACATTGAATTGGAGTTTTATTTGGAATGAGGAAGAAAGAAATTCAATACAATAAAAAAAAAAAGAATTTAGCCATTTGTTTTGATGTATAACAATGCACTGTAAAAATGGCCATGGTTTCAATGATAAAAACTTTAAAAAACCACTTTGGCTGGTTGGAAATTATTTTTAAATTGTAGTTTTCTTAAAAGCATGGTTCGACAATAAGCATAGCCCAATATTTGTGCAAATGTGATCTTAGAATCGAGAAGCAACACGACTGACAAAAATAACGGTGTTCGCGCGAGCAAAAGAAAGCAGGTGCATACCGAACGAGAGGATGATCACTCACGCGCACAGGTGATGAGATGCACGCAACTGTTAAAAAGTGCGCACACTCCCGTTTGCTTGCGTGAAGCAACCGTGCCTAAGCGCAACTGGTGCGCACTTACACATATTCTTTTGTAAGCAGCAGCGGTCACTGCTTTCATTTTAATTATTCTTTAAACAGATTATTAACAGGCCTATTATATAACCGTGTGCATGTGATCATTCTTTCATTATCAAACACTGTATGTTTCACCTGCTTTCTTTTGCTTGCAGTTATTTTTGTTAATATGTTTTAATTATATATTTTTACAATAACACTGCTTTAATGGGAGATTACTCCCCGTTTATGTGTAGTTAACTGGTGATCTGGGACTTTTAGCCAGGACAGATTACTGTGCATATTTTAGATACATGACAATAATTCTGTTTCTAATAATTTATTTTATACATTTACACACACACACACACATATACTGTACATACATACACATATATATATACACATATATATATATATACACACATACATACATAATTTATATATATAAACATACATTATATATATATATATATATATATATATATATATATATATAGAGAGAGAGAGAGAGAGAGAGAGAGAGATAGATAGATCTATCTATCTATCTATCTATCTATCTATCTATCTATCTAGATCTATCCATCCATCCATCTATCCATCCATCCATCCATCCATCCATCCATCCATATACATATATATATTATTTTTTTTTTTGACATTTTTAAAATATCTTTAAGACTGGCAAAAAAAATTTACATGGAAAAAGATTTAAAATTTGTCATGCAAAGCACAAAATGCACAGAGCCACTTTGTTCAGTAAATTACTGTTTAATAAAGACAACAAGAAGTTATTTTGTTTCATTTTTTCACCAACTGCAGTACCAAAAAAACAACCATAACTTTCAATTAACTGAGGTATGTATCGAATATATTTGTGTACAGATTATAAAAAAATATTTTTTAGTAACAGTACATAAAAGATATAAGAGATTAATTTTAGACAAAATACTAACACATTTTTTACAAAAAAAAAATAATGCAGATGTAGTCTTTAAAATTTAGTTTACTGTATTTACATGTGTATAATTATGTCTCTACACCAACCTGTAGATGGACGGATAGATGGACAGACAGATGGACAATACCGGTGCGAAAACATCACCTAAAAATACAATTCTTGTGACATCCCTCTGACATGAGACCCCAGATAATGAATCTCACACTTTGCCCACTCGCGCTGCTGTCTGTTGAATAGTAATCCAGCTTGTTGGAGCTTCATGAGCAGCTGTCACAGACGCTGGCAGCCACAGCAGTCTTTCAGGGATGAGGTGTGGATGTTGGCAGATTGGTACAGGGTCCCTCACTGAGGGGGAGGCTGGGTAGTGTTTGCCACTGTCTTAGCGCTTTCACCTAGTGTTTAATTATCTGAGACCAAAACTGAAATATTGTACAGTAAATAGTGTGGACGCTCTCATTATCTGTTTCTCACAACAACAACTAAAGTTATTGAGCAATTCCATGCAAATATCAACCTTGCATTGAACATTTTTATTTAAGAATTTTCACCAAAGTTTGTGTAGGCTTGTATTTTACAGCACTTTTAAAATACTCAAAAATGTCTCTGTCAGTGTTTTCAAACAATTATATTTGATTTACCAAAGTCACACAAGTGCCAATTTCACATCTGTCACATCCATATTGAAGCTTTTTCTTCATAAATTATAAAACTAATAACTTTTGTTCTATAGTGAGCCAACTCTCATTCTTTTGATTAACATTGTTTCTTTTGGGTTGTGCAGTTTAATTCACAGAATTTCTACAAAATATCTTGTATACGTAAACTTTACTTGTTTTGGTCACATCCATAACACATGCTTACTTTCCTCACTTAAAATCTAAAAAAAAAATGTTAACAGATTGGTATTTTTCTGATGCCATAACTCTGTGGTTGGTTGTTTTGTAAAATATAAACAGATATTTCAATATAATGTTAACATATACTCTGTGTATTTATGTTTTGAGTTTTACTGTAAATATCACATTCATAATGCTGAAATTGCTCCAACTTTTCTTTATGCTCCCTGACAACTTCAGCATGAGGGGAAAAAGTGCAAATTTAGATTTAATCATCCAGCTTCAGAGACAAATCAATAAAAAAGTCATTACAATTCTGAGCTGAGTTGAAGATTATTAACCCGGACAACATCTGTGCACCGTAAAAGCTATTTGTAGGAATTATTCAAGGGCGGTGTAACAAATAATACAATTAGCTTTGCCACATTATACAGCATCAAATCTAAGAAATGCATAAATTCCAGTGATGGGACCTCAGGGTGCATGCTAATATATAAAGATGTTTTCACAATTTAAAAAAAGACTTCACAAATTTCTGCTTAACTTGTTGGGCTGACTTTATAGTCCAAGACTCTGCCAACACGGTCTTTGTCCCACAACAATAAGGCGTGTGGGTCTTTTTCAGCAGGTTACACTGCATGGCTGCCATGTTGGCAGACTCTGGCAATCCCAAGTGCCCACAGGCTCAAAGCAGAGCATATTGTTTTCCATCCAGCATTCAGGCGGGCCTGAAAGGGCCCCGTGTGCCACAGTCTCAGTGCCAGTTATCGTTGGTCTTCACTGCCCAGCCACACTACTTTAGCGGGAATCTTTGAGATATATCAAGTACTGCATGTTAGACAACTAAAGTAACTAATCAAGTTATAGTTTGAAAATGTTTTCTGCAGTAATTCTGGATGCCTGAAAAACAAAACTGCTTTGTAATATGGATTATAGTGCTCAGCATATACAAGTACACCCCTCATAGAAATCTCTTTTAAAGTAAACTTTATTATTAAACTAATTTTGACGTGTTCATGGTTGACCCAGCTGGCCCACATTAGCTAATCACAATTCTCCTATCAAAGGTTCCCAAGTCACTATATATATCCTCATTTCCTTTCTACAACTATCTTCGTCTGAAAGAAACTTCCCTCCTTCTCTTCTTCCACCTTTATCCAGAAAGGGTGGCACGGTGGCCCAGTGACTAGCACTGTTGCCTCACAGCAAGAATACCAATGGCGCCGGGTCCTCGCTGGGCCATCGGGTATTTCTGTGCGGAGTTTGCATGTTCTCCCCGTGTCTGCGTGGGTTTCCCCCAGGTTCCTCGGTTTCCTCCCGCTATCCAAATATGCTCTATATTATAGACAAAATAAGCCTAAATCTTTTTTCTAAATGTCTTACTCTCAAGAAGTTCACCTTAGCCTCAGCAGCAGGGGAGTTTTGATATCGACCTGTGCTCAATCTCTTCTCGCCCTGTGAAAGGAAGGAAGCCGCCAAGGATCCCTTGAGCTCAGGGTTCTCTCCCGAAACAGAAGGCCAAACAAGCCAGGTATAAATCATGAGCCAAATGTTTATTTTATCTTTGCCATGATGACAGTAAATATTATTTGACTAGATATTTTTCAAGACACTCCTATACAGCTTAAAGTGACATTTAAAGACTTAACTAGGTTAATTACGTTAACTAGGCAGGTTAGGGTAATTAGGAAAGTTAATGTATAACGATGGTTTGTTCTGTAGACTATCGAAAAAAATTGCTTAAGGGGGCTAATAATTTTGACCTTAAATTCTTTTTTAAAAAATTAAAAACTGCTTTTATTCTAGCCGAAATAAAATAAATAAGACTTTCTCCAGAAGAAAAATATATTATCAGACATACTGTAAAAAATTCCCTGGCTCTGTTAAACATAATTTGGGAATTATTAAAAAAAAAATAATAATAATAATTCTGGAGCTAATAATTCTGACTTCAACTGTACATTAGTTATGTCAGTACTGAAGTAAAATCTGGAACTAATCCCACAAAATAAATCACAATAACAGTCCAAAAATTAGTACACCCAAATTTACATGTTAGGGAAAAAAATTTATATAAATTCAAAAAGAGAAAAACAAAAATATATACAACTTAAATGTTTGTAGGTTGTAGATAGATTGATAATAGATTGCATGAATTTAAAAGTATTTTCTTTCTAATTCTAAATATGTTTGGTGACTAAATTATTATTTTAATAAATATTTCTGTTTTATAAATCTGTTTTGCTCAAATGCATCAAAATATATGATCTACATTTACTGAGAAATGGATACTTCATTTATCAATTTTTAAAATAGGATGAACTCCCACTTTGTCATTTTTCATTCATTTTTTAAAAATGGGATGTACTCTTATGCTGAGCACTATATTTTATTAAAGGATTTTTAATAATTGTAATGATACTTTATACATTTAACTCAACTTAAATTAAACTGATTAAAAAAAACAAGTCAACAAAAATAACCGACTTTTATTGACAGTAAAATTTCACTGACAGTGCATGAGTCGAGGGGCGTCTTTTTACCAGCATTGCCATGACCACAGAGCTATTGCAAGCAGCAGGAATAAGTACACTACATAGAAATGGTCTGTCGGCATGTAATTTGAGGTGACTGCTTCTCAGTGAGCATGTGCGTTTCATGCATAGATAAGTATGTGTACATAGCTTAATATTCCGCTCTGTGGATATTCTGGCTATTTTAGCTAATATAAAAAATATTAGCTTGTGCGCACAAGCTAGTTGACTGTGTGCTCAGCTGCTATTGCACTTTGGTTAGCAACAATCCACCTATGCTTGGTGGTTTAATAAATGGATTTTTAGCCTCTAGTGCGAAAGCTACATCAGACCATGCAATGACTACCAATGGAGGGAGAGTGAAACCAGCACGCTGAACACTGCTGGGCAGTGTGGCACAGCATAGCATTTTTTCAGCTCCTTTTTCTCTTCAAATAATACAAAAATAATGGGTCTACACAATATTGGAAAAATCAGAGATTGTGATATTTTGTTTTCCGCTAGATACAGTTAAAATCAGAATTATAAGCTCTCTTTGATTCCCAAATGATGTTTAACAGAGCAAGAACATTTTCACAGTATGTCTGATAATATTTTTTTTTCTGGAGGAAAAAAAAAAAAAACATAAGGACAAAATTATTAGCCCCCTTAAGCTATAAATTTGTTCGATAGTCTACAGGACAAACCATCATCATACAATAACCTAATTACCCTAACCTGCCTAGTTAACCTAATTAACCTAGTTAAGCCTTTAAATGTCACTTTATAGAAGTGTCTTGAAAAATATCTAATGAAATATTATTTACTGTCATCATGGCAAAGATAAACTAAATCAGTTATTAGAAATGAGTTATTAAAACTATTATGATTAAAAATGTGTTAATATCTTTTCTATATACAGTATAAACAGGGTGGCTAATAATTCTGACTTCAACTGCATATTACGATATGAATTAAATTTCACCAGATGGCTTGAATAGCTCCATTTTGGGAGGGGGGAAATCTATCATTTAGATTGATTTGGGTCCTTTTGTAAGGATGTGAGTCAGGTAAAAAATAATAAACAAACTACAAGCAAGAATGATTACAATAGAACAATGATAAAAGTAAAATCAACAGTGCCTTATGGTTTTTCTGAAGAGGTATAGAAACCTAATAATGAAATGTAAAACGAAATTGTATAGTCTTCATAGTATTAATAAATCAATAAAATGATTCTTCATTAAAATTACAAATTTTGTACGTTATTGTGCCAGAATGCTTTACGCTGTCTTGAAATGTCACATACAAATACAATGATAAAGTTTCACTCTCTTATGGTTATACTTTGCAATGACTCCACAAATCTAGTGTATTCAATTGTTGATCAACTATAATCGCAACTTAACATTGCATATCCTGCGATGTGAACATTGAAGACACGCACATTATGATATCAATGCTGAAACCAAACCACTGACAAAACGTACTATTACACATTAGAATGTCCTTCAAATAATGAATAGTAATAATAGTTCAAAATCATTATAACAAAAAAAAAAAAAAAAAAAAAAAAAAAAAAAAAAAACTGTCGTTGAATAATTGTCAGAATTTTGGTAAATACAACAGAATTTAGTGGAAAGAATCCTTACATTTCAGTTTTAGTTTTTCAGTTAATAAGACAATTATGTTACCATTAAAATCAACTAAATAACAAAAAAAGATTGAAAAAAACTTATTTATTAAATAATTAAATTTATCCTAAAGTCTTTTAAGAGATTAAACAGCTTTTACACAACTTTGTTAAAACAGTTACATCATGCAAAAGTGACAAAACTGACGACATCAACTAATGACTACATAATATAATACTATCCATATAATCAGTGTTCATTTTGACAGCAAATTTTCATATACTTTTAGACTTGACTAAAATTCCATTTTAATTTTTAGTCTTCTGAATCATTTTAGTTTTAGTATAGTTTAAATCAACTAAATTTCATAAGATTTTAGTAGACTAAATCTACTCTAGATTTAGTGGACATATATTTGGTTTAATTTAAGTGTAATGTAATTAAATACTGTATACATTTATTTATACAAAACATTCTAACATAAAATTAAATAAAACATCTCATTAAAATATGGAATATAGCTTTTCCATAGAAGACCAAAAATTAGATATGCATTGTTTATTTATATCTTAAGTAATATGTAAAAGTATGTGTCTGCAAGAACAGTAGACTATTGAAAATGTAGAACTTTGCCATTATTTAGCAAACCCTTTATTTTAACATGGTAGACTACTAGTCTTTTTAACCAGTCTGTTGAACAGTTTCATGCAATTAAATCTTTGAAAGGACTTAAAATAGTTTAACTCCACTTTGCAATTGCAATGTCAGTCTATAGCAAGCTTTACTGTTGTAGATTGTGTCACAGTACATGGTGCTCAGCTGTATACAGTAGCACTGAGTAAATAAGTAGAATAATGACATGTGACTAGCAAATGATAAAAGTTATCTTGTAAAATGTGCACTCAGTCTCATGGCTCTGTTAACTCACATGGAGGATGAATTATAAAACGAAGATGTACGTAAAAAATAAAATAAAAGTGTGCTTCACTTCAAGGCAGTTTTGTTAGAATGCGACTCCCTGATAAGTAGAGATTATAACATGACAGTATCATTACATCCTTACAGTAAGAAATGATCACTTCACTGAACGACGTCCTGAATGATGCAGTTTATGTTTTGTGGCAGAGGTACACTTTAAATCGCTGTTGTCAGGACGATTGCGGCAGACGCAAACAGTGCACGTGAACCTAGCGCGAGTTAGATCAGGCCAGCTAAACTGTAGCCGCAGCTAAAAAGAAAACTCACGAAAATGAAAGCCATGTTCATGTTACCGATGTAAAAATATTTAATGTACAACCTAATGGCGTCTCTAAAGGTCAGCGAGAGGCTACACCATTTCAGTTAAGCAAAAGCGCACACTCGGGTAAATAAAAAAGACAGAGTTTACCATGAAGTTCAGGTCGATTTCCTGGCCTGATGTTGCTTTAAATTTGTTGTTTTTATCAGCTTTTTCCTCTCCATATGGTTCACAGCCTTTTTGTCTTCACATCAATCGTGAATCTTCTTTTCTTTTAGCTGTTTCCATTTCATTATACATAGTTTAATCAGACAGACAGGCGCCCCTATGGATGATGACGTAATCACATTCAGCGTCTACTGTGGATCAGTGACTTTTTAAATGTTTGTGTGTGTGTGTACACGTTGTGCATCACACACCAAGATTAATTGTGATTGCATATTTTCCAAAAACATCCCTCAATCACATTCTCATTTCGTTTTTATTAGTCAACAAAAATGTCAGTATATTTTTATTATAGTTGTCGTCATTATCACTTAATTTTTATTTAGTCTTCGTTGGTAGAACTTGTTCAGCACAAAAAATTATGACGAAAATGTTGTCTCAACGAAATTAACACTGCGTATAATACAGTGTTTAGCTATATTATTTATATCCTTGAGAACACAAACCATTTTGGTGCAAGACTGTATTTAAAAAAAATCTAATTTTAAAACTTTGTTGTAGACCATATCCTAAATATTTTCAAGTTTATAAAAAAAAGAGAAGGGTTGAGACACTACTTGTTTTCTTCTGACTGATGAGAGAATGAATCTGGAGCAGATTTTAGACTAATGTTATTTCCGCAGGCTGGGTTTCACTCACTGACGTGGGCAGGCCAGGCTGGTGCTGTTATACAAACCAGCACTTTAACTCCTAGATGGAACGCATATCGATTTCTGAACCATAATTCATTTTACATAACAGCTGCCAAAGCACAGATGTGGACAGCGAGTGGGTCGGCTTTCGCAGATATTTTTATATCCTTTCAAGGACTGAGACCAGAACAAACAATGGTTTACCGTCTTACTCGATTATAGTGACGTGTGATCAGCACTGAGTTATTTATTAGCCTTCCAAGCACGCTCGAATCAATCTTTTTTTTTCTGTTGGCTTAAAAACTAGATAAACATCCAGTGGCTGTGCTTTTGAGGCATTCAATCTTTAACGTGTCCACCAGAGATCAGTCACTACAACAAAAGACCAAAGCCAAAAGTGGTGCCAAGTGCAATCTGATTGGATCAAGAAGGCCTACTGCTGAACATACTGCCGGGAAATTAGCATTAGCATTGTTTCTGAGCCAATCATCAGAGCAATAAAAGCCACTTAAAAGCAATTTTCTCGGGAGCCACAGGAAATTGACTTCCCGCTTTGTGTTTAATGCTTAAACAGCCCTGATTATTAAAATTAATCACCAAGTCCACAATATACACACTCACAGTCAAACATACAGTAGTAAAAACCTACCTTGCACTTTTATTGTTCTCAAATGAAGGTAATTACACTATTATCTTACTCGTAGCACTTCGCTGAGGACTTCTGGCATTTTTAGATTTTAATTAAGATGATTAAATTAGAAATTATTTGCCATTTATGATTTCCCCCAATTTGTTTCGCTAATGAGGGACATTCTCTGAAAGCATTTTCAAGAGGTTTAACTATATAAATATGTTTTCTAGCAATTCAAAAGAAAAGAAACATGCATGATTTTAGAAAGAGCTAGCACAAAAATAAATCAACAAAGCAACAAGATTTTACCAAAAAAATGTATGGATCTTTCTTCAGTTTCAGGCCCTTTCATGTGCCAGTAGTTGATTTTATTAAAACGAACTGAGGTGAGACGCCTGAGCAAGGCATTGAACCAAAAAAGTATTGTATTTTTAATAAGACAAAAATTGGGTTGGTCTATACACAAAAAGTACCATTGCATTTCAGAATGTACTTCTGAAAGTATCTATAGTTAACAATTGTTATAATTTAATAAATATTATGCATCGGTTCAAAGATAATAATTTCTGTCTGTTCAAACCTGGCATTAAGTACAATGTGTTTTCTGTCAATCCGATCACAAGTGGACAACGTTAAGTACAGGTGTGAACAGGGTGTGATACAGTATGTTTTGAGCTTGTTCACTTTTGACCACTTCCAGAGGTAGTTGAAAGTACTTTTGAGCAGATTGCTCTAACAGTGTGAATGCACGTGATTAAATGTGTCATTAAAGATGGCCTACTCTCCGCTTCTCCTTTTCTATTATTCATTAACCCAGTGGCTGGAAAGGCTGATTTAAGCTTTGTCATCGAGTATGTTTACATGGACACCAATAATCTGATTGTAATACAATTAAGACAATACTCTCAATACTACAATTAATCTACCATGTAAACAGCGAATTGATTAAATTAATTTGACTAAAGGTCATAATCAAGCTAAACAGAAATCGGATTGTGGAGCACGCAGATTTTATTCACATTATTGAAGTGCAGTACAGACATGTAAACACCGCAATCAAACTATTACCGTCATTTAGAACTTTTCACCACGCTTTGCAACAGGATATTTCATACACACATGACTGTTGGACACTATTCTCTGCACTCATTGAGTCAGTAAAGGACCATAGACACATACACTGTGAAATGCGGAGTTTTTTTTCCTCCAATTCGGCGTACGGGATCAAATTTCATTAAAACAACCCTCTTCCACCAGTCCTTAATTCATATTCACAACCATTAGCTCAGTTTGTGACGGGGGCTTGACGTAAATGTTGCTGAATGAAAGTGAAAGTGCCAAACTGCAGTTAAAGCCGAAAAATTTTAAATAAAACACCCAGAATGACATGAAACTCCAGAGGAAACGTGGATAGCCTGGTGACGCAATGACATTAATCGATCTGTGTTATAACATGTAAAACGAGATCATGAAATGAACATTCAAAAAGCAACTCATGTAAATACCTTAATCATATTGTCTTAATCAGATTAAGGCAAATAATTTGATTACTGATGTTCATGTAAACGCAGTCAATGATAAACGTTTTGTATTGGAGGGGAAAAAATGTATAAGTAGAATGATCAATCAAGCAGTGCTTTTGTGCTGTTTTCGTTTGGAAAAATAAATAGGCCTACGAGCAATTCCATGCAAATGTCAACCTTGCCATGAAAAAAATTAAGTTTTCACCAAAACAGAGAAACCGTTTCTACATTTGTTGTTTAAGCAAGTATTTTACAGTACTTTAAAAATACTCATGAATGTATCTGTCAGTGTTTAAAACTATTATATTTAATTTGCCAAAATCACACCAGTGGCAATTTCACAGGTTTCACATCCATAATGGAAAAGTGTCACATCCATAATGACACATTTTCCTCATAAATGCAAAAATATTATATAAAATAAAATCAATCATGTTTGTTCTATAGTGAGCAGACTCGTATCTGTTTGATTAGCATTGTTTCTTTTGGGTTGTGCAGTTTAATTGACAGATTTTCTGTCAATATAGTATGTTACTGAAAACTTACAAACATTTTTTGTCATCCATAACGCATGTTTATTTTCCTCATTGAAAGTATAAAAAATGTTTACAGATTGTTATTTTTCTGGTCCCTTAACTGTGTGGTCAGTTGTTTTGGAAAATATAAACAGATGTTTTAATATAATGTTAATGTATATTTTCTATGTGAATTTATGTTTTAAGTTTTTACTGCAAATGTCACATCCATAACGCTGGAATTGCTCCTACATTTTTTTACTGCAAACTAGAGTTTTAAAATATGACTGCTTCATTTACTTCAAACAGCAGCTGTCATACATCAACTAGTGTGTTTCATAAGATACAGCTTTGTGAATGTTTTATTTCATGTGTAAAGTCTTTAATGCACATTTAATAATTTTATTATTTTCAAAGCAACATTCAGAGATGCAATATAAGACTCAACTTTTGGATGACACACATGCTGGATGAGGCCTGAAAGGAGCTGATCGTAAATATAAGAAATCAATTATCTATAATTTCATTGGTCGCGGCTAAAGTTGCCTATTCATAAAGTGCATTTAATTGATCTGGTATCTTTTAATGTTTTTTTTTTTTTTGTAAATTATTAAAAATTGTAACAAAATTACGTTTAGTGCTGGGCAAAGATTAATTGCGATAAATCACATCCAAAATAAAAGTTTGTTTTGACATAATATGCGTGTGTGCATTATATATATTTATTATGTATATGTGATACACACACATACATGTAAATAATTTTGCTACATAGATACATAAATTTACATATAATTCATATTCATATACATTTAATATCTAAATATAAATATTTTTTCAAATATATGCAGACATTTGTGCATTTATACACAAAATAAATATACACAATACACACACTAAAACTGGCAAAACAAACGTTTTTTTTGAATGCGATGAATTTTTCCCCAGCACCAATTAATTTGAAAAATCGAAGAACGCCAATCCAACCCCCACAGACCCTTCGTCATCAGAGAAGTGGTAAAAAGTGGACATAGGAAACCCATTTAAATGCCATGCGTCTCCTCTGTCCACTTGTGATCTAAATCATAAAAAAGCATCTTAATATACAGGGCCTTTGTGTGTTCACTTGGCTGGGTTAAATGCAGAGCACAAATTCGGAGTATGGGCCACTCTTCATTTTAATTGACAACTTTAAAAAGGACAGAAACAAATACTATGTGTACACAGGCTTTTACATAAATAACAATTGTAATGTAGTAAATGGGGAAAGCGGAGATATCTGCTGTGTGAAGGTCTGATCTCTTTGTCAGTTACAGTAAGTGTGGGCCATGTTTCTTATCTTCATGGTACGCCTGCGACGGCTGAGGCGTTTGTTATGATGTGGATGGTTGCTATTTCTGTGTGGGCTCTGAGAGCTGGATTAACACACACTATCAAAATGATAAATGCACCGAGGCACTTCCTGCATCTCGCTTTTGTGTGCGTAATCTATGCTGCTCATGACCATGCATTCTGTCAGCATGTTTCCTTCTCCACTGCCTGAGTTTCAAAAGAGAAATTGCACTGCTTTCAAAATTGATGATATTAGAAACACTTCAGGGTGGGCTGAAGTTAAAAGGCCAGTTGTGTTTTACTATTTTTGCATTTACTTTTAAATCATGCATTTCACGTTGAATCACTGTGCTTGCAGTAATGTAATATAGCATTTGCATATTGTGTTTCAATGCATTTTGCAACTAACGTATAGTTTAGTCAGTCGAATCAATTCCTCAGTTCTGTGGTGTTGTGAATCGAGAGTTGATTCCAAAGTTCAGAATCACTTCCATAAGGGGAATCAACTCCTCTTTTAACATTAAAAGAGCTAAATCATTTGAGTCTGTTTTGCTAATAACAATTAGTATGGTCATGTTCATTTTCTTCGAACAGATTCAAATGGTTCACTTTAATGAACTGGTTCAACCATATCTGCAGTTCACTTATGTCTTTGCATACTTTTTAAAAGCTGGTTATGGCATGTCCTACTCCAATGTACAAATAATAGACCTTGTAAATGTGTGTTGATTATTACCCTTCGTTCCTTTAAATGATTGATGTTTGTTTTATTTATTTTTTGTTGATTTCTGTTCCTAATTCACACATCACATTGATTCAAAAATTGTGTTTTTTTTGCTTTTGTTTCAGTATTGTAATGCTATTATTTTAAAAGTATATATTTTTATTTCTATTTGACAGTTGCTGCATTTTGCGACTAAGTAAAGTTTAGTCAGTAGAATGAAAATATATATATACATATTAATAATTGATTCCTCAATTCTGAGTTGTTGTGAATCGAGAGTCGATTCCAAAGTTCAAAATCACTTTCATAAGGGGAATCAACTCCTCTTTTAACTTTAAAAGAGCTAATTAATAAATTGAGTCTGTTTACTAATAACAATTAGACTGATCATGTTCATTTGCACGAACAGAGTCAGATGGTTCACTTTAATGAACTGGTTCAACCATATCTGCAGATCACTTTACTGTTGCATAATTTTAACAGCTGGTTATGGTATGTCATACTCCAATGTCCAAATAATAGATCTTGTAAATGTGTGTTGATTATTACCTTTCGTTCCTTTAAACTATTGATGTTTGTTTTATTTTTTTTAGCTAATATCTGTTCCTAATTCACACATCACGATGACTCAAAAATATATACTTTCAAATAACAGCACTACAATACTGAAACTAAAGCAAAAAACACCATTTTTATTTCTATTTGACAGTTGATGCATTTTGTGACTAAAAGTATAGTTTAGTCAGTAGAATGAGTAAAAACATAATATTAATTGATTCCTCAATTCTGAGATGTTGTGAATCAAGAGTCGATTCCAAAGTTCAGAATTAATTCCATAAAGGGAATCAGCTCCTCTTTTAACTTTAAAAAAGCTAATTAATCATTTGAGTCTGTTTTGCTAATAACAATTAGTAAGATCATGTTCATGTCTGTGAAAAGATTCAAATGGTTTACTTCAAAGAACTGGTTCAAATAACCATATCTTCAGTTCACTTACCATTGCATAATTTTTAACAGCTGGTTATGGTATGTCATACTCCAATACCAAAATAATAGACCGGTGTTGATATGTGTTGATTATAGAGCTGCACGATTAATCGGAAAAAGATCCCGATCTTGAATTGACCCCCTAGACGATCTTAATACAGCATTTCTATGATTCTGCCGAAGCAAAGATTCTACGAGAAGCAAAGGCAGCCGCACAAGTTTTCAAATTGTTTTACATACATTGCTCAGTAACGTGGACACCTCCAAATAGTGTTAAAAGTGTCACATACTGTATTTATAAGGTATAATTCACCCAAAAATGTAATTTCGGTCATTCATTTCAGTGTAATGATGTATTCGCGGCCGTAAAATCATACGTGACGTGAGCTGACCGTGAGCTTTACCACAGAGAGGGAGGGCGAGCGCCTGTGAATAATGTCTACTTTAGTGAACAGAACCTGCACAGGCTGTGAATAACAGGTAATAGAGTTGTAAATAACATTCAGTTTGTTGCACGGAGTGATCGTTTGGGAGCCGCGCGAGAAGTATGAACCGCACTTAGCAGTGAAAATGAAACCGAAAGCACACACATCTTTTAAATAATCATATCGCATTTTATAGAGTAATGATTACGACAAGCATTTAATACGTTTTTCTTTCATAGCGAACACAAAGTGCCAGGGGCGGACTGGCCATAGGGAGCACCGGGACATTTCCCGGTGGCCTGATGTTCAATCTGGCCTGCCACCGTGATTCTGCCCAGTCAGAATTATTAGCCCCCCTGAATTATTAGCACCCGTTTATTTTTTTCCCCAATTTCTGTTTAATGGAGAGAAGATTTTTTCAACACATTTCTAATCATAATACAGGCAGTGCAGAATTATTAGGCAAATGAGTATTTTGGCCACATCATCCTCTTTATGCATGTTGTCTTACTCCAAGCTGTATAAGCTCGAAAGCCTACTACCAATTAAGCATATTAGGTGATGTGCATCTCTGTAATGAAAAGGGGTGTGGTCTAATGATATCAATACCCTATATCAGGTGTGCATACTGTAATTATTAGGCAACTTCGTTTCCTTTGGCAAAATGGGTCAAAAGAAGGACTTGACAGGCTCCGAAAAGTCAAAAATAGTGAGATATCTTGCAGAGGGATGCAGCACTCTTAAAATTGCCAAGCTTCTGAAACGTGATCATCGAACAATCAAGCGTTTCATTCAAAATAGTCAACAGGGTCACAAGAAGCGTCTGGAAAAAGCAAGGCGCAAAATAAACTGAAAACTGAACCATGAACTGAGAAAAGTCAAGCGTACAGCTGCCAAGATGCCACTTGCCACCAGTTTTGCCATATTTCAGAGCTGCAACATCACTGGAGTGCCCAAAAGCACAAGGTGTGCAATACTCAGAGACATGGCCAAGGTAAGAAAGGCTGAAAAACGACCACCACTGAACAAGACACACAAGCTAAAAATGTCAAGACTGGGCCAAGAAATATCTCAAGACTGATTTTTCTAAGGTTTTATGGACTGATGAAATGAGAGTGGGTCTTGATGGGCCCGTGGCTGGATCGGTAAAGGGCAGAGAGCTCCAGTCCGGCTCAGACGCCAGCAAGGTGAAGGTGGAGTACTGGTTTGGGCTGGCATCATCAAAGATGAGCTTGTGGGGCCTTTTCGGGTTGAGAATGGAATCAAGCTCAACTCCCAGTCCTACTGCCAGTTTCTGGAAGACACCTTCAAACAGTGGTACAGGAAGAAGTCTGCATTCTTCAAGAAAAACATGATTTTCATGCAGGACAATGCTCCATCACACGCGTCCAAGTACTCCACAGCGTGGCTGGCAAGAAAGGGTCTAAAAGAAGAAAAACAATTGACATGGCCTCCTTGTTCACCTGATCTGAACCCCATAAAGAACCTGTGGTCCATCATCAAATGTGAGATTTACAAGGAGGGAAAACAGTACACCTCTCTGAACAGTGTCTGGGAGGCTGTGGTTGCTGCTGCACGCAATGTTGATGGTGAACAGATCAAAACACTGACAGAATCCATGGATGGCAGGCTTTTGAGTGTCCTTGCAAAGAAAGGTGGCTATATTGGTCACTGATTTGTTTTTGTTTTGTTTTTGAATGTCAGAAATGTATATTTGTGAATGTTGAGATGTTATATTGGTTTCACTGGTGAAAATAAATAATTGAAATGGGTATATATTTGTTTTTTGTTAAGTTGCCTAATAATTATGCACAGTAATAGTCACCTGCACACACAGATATCCTCCTAAAATAGCTCAATGCGTTTTTGGGTTCATTGAGAACATGGTTGTTGTTCAATAATAAAATCAATCCTCAAAAATACAACTTGCCTAATAATTCTGCACTCCCTGTAGTTTTATTAACTCATGTCTAATACCTGATTTATTTGATCTTTGTCATCATGACAGTAAATAATGTTTTACGAGATTTTTAAGACACTTCTATCCAGCTTAAAGTGACATTTAAAGGCTTAACCAAGTTATTGTATAATGATGGTTTGTTCTGTAGACTATCAAAAAAAATTTGCTTAAAGGGGCTAATAATTTTGTTCTTTAAAAGCAGTTTTTAATTTTTTAAAAGCCATTTTTTTCTAGTTGAATTAAAACAAATAAGACTTTCTCCAGAAGAAAAAACATTATCAGACATACTGTGAAAATTTCCTTGCTGTTAAACAGCATTAGGGAAATATTAAAAATAAAAAATAAAAACGGGGCTAATAATTCTGACTTCAACTATGTTTGAAAGCACAAAAGTTATGTGCTTAAGCTTAATTTTACATTTGGGTGGATATTAAGCATGAAGCATCAAAAAACAAAAATCACAACCACAATGACGAATCAATTCTTCGAATCGAGTCCATTGATTCTAGAACTAGGAATTGATACGATCAGGTTCAAATCCCAAAATTTTGGAATCAAACCAGGATACCAGAATGTTCCCCACAAAAAAAAACATTATTGAACATCCCTAAATATGATATAGCATAGAAGAAAAACTAACACTAGGGCTGTGCGATTAATCAAAATTAAATCGCAATTTGAAATGTTGTGATTAGTTAAATCACAAGAGGCTGCGATATATATATATATATTTAATTTCGCCCACCCAGAACAAATGCGTGACTGCTGGCTGTGTGTGACAGTCTTTCTAGCCAAATAAGTGAGCACACTTTTGTTCTACCCAATCAGAATTGCGCAATCAAACTACGGCCACATTAAAAAAAAACAAAAAACAAACAAACAGGAAAGCGCTGACAAGTGGGATTATGGCGTCTGCTGCTTCAAAAGCATTACTAGACAAATTAATATCAAAGAAAAACATGACTTTGGAAAAGACTTTGGTTTCAAAGTCAGAGACATCAAACAAAAACAGGTAATTTTCAAGAGCTGTCGCAGAATTGTTGCTATGGCTTACATATTATTGAGCTATACTACAAAATTAAATCGTAAATCAAATTGAAATCACATTATCTTTCAAAAAAATAAAAATAAATAAATCGCAAGAAGATATTTTCCCCAAATCGCACAGCTCTAACACCAAAAATATATAAACAGAAAACAATGGCAAAATGTCCAGTTGTGTAAACTGTTAGCTGACTATAGGGCTGGGCGATATGGCAAAAAAAAAAAAATCTCGATTTTCTCATAAAGTTTGACCGATTCACGATTTCGATTTTTTTATTTTTTTTTTATTAATTTTGTTTTTACTGTGTAACTACCTTACCAGTTTACCTTGTTCATTTAAATTTAAATAAATGCCGAAACTAGTTTTTTTCATGCTCACTTGTAAAAGAAAAGCAACTGTGTGACTAAACGTGGTTATGGCACTCTCTCATATAGGGATGCTAAATATAGCTACAATAGAAGTCACAGCACCCGTATTTATGTAGAGGTCATATGTTGTGCAGCTTTGGGCAATTTTTTTTGGGAGAGAAAATGACCAAAATGTAACGTGAAGATTGAAAAGGATTGGAGGGGAAATAAATATTTCAAATAACAGAAAAATAAACAATGATAATGCAACAATAGTTTATCTGTATTAGTGGCATGGCAGAAATATATATTTGGACAGGCCTTGTCAAAGTGAGCGGGCACTTTCACTAATAAAAAATATAGCACTTAAATTATTTCATAACAATCAATTAAATAACAGCGGTTTTATATCAAAAATTAGTAATGATATAAAATATACTACATTTTGATGGTAAAATATAACCATTTAAATGATTTCAGTATTCAAACATTAAATAAAGAATGCATCAAGTTAAATATAAAAAAACAAATGAATCAACACAGCATATCAGGATATAAAGGACTATATTTAGCAAAATGCTGCTCTTTTGTTTTATGTTTACTTCAGTAATTCCACCCGGGAGCTGTTTTGCACTGTGAACCTGAAAACTCTGAAATAAGTAAAAGAAGGGCATGCATCGAGTACTTTTGTCCGTCTCATCATTTGCTCGAGCATGAATTAACGAGCTGTTACTCTGCCGCCGGACATTGCGGAGAAAGTTACACCTATCATCATGCTTAAAACAAAGAATTAGAATTATTAAAGTGGCGATCGGGTGCGGATATATATATCAGATAAAATAATATGTGCGGGCGGGTGGATGATTAGAATGAAGGAGGCAAGGAGCGGACCTCCGCCTGTCGAGCCTTCTCTCCTCTCCTCTCCTCACGCGCGCGCCCGTCTCGCAGCTCGCGCGGGAGAAACAGGCGGCTGCGGGACAGAGCCGCGACATCAACACACAGAATCAGCACAATTCAGCACAGTTGTCTAACAGTTTAGAACGGTTTGGCACGATAGTGGAAAAGCGGCTTTAATATTTTTATTTAAAAAAAAAAAAAATCGCGATTTCTCGATTTTATAAAAAATAAAATCGTCTTAAAACGTAAATTCGAATTAATCGAAAAAAATCGCCCAGCCCTAGCTGACTATTTCACAGACTCTTCACCAGGTGGTTTCCGATGACCAAATACACAGATCCTTCATTAGCAGCTCATTAGCAAACACTGGGCCAAGAGCTTGTTAACTTATGTTTATTACTGTTCTCATCTGTGGGGGGAAAAAATGTTGCTCATTTTCAGCGAGTTGGAAGGGAAACTAATCATCTTCACCCTGAGTTGTTTGTTTCTGTCGTGAGATATGCCTACTGTAAACATAAGTTCCCCCTTGTGTTTCCAATTAGACCGCATAATAGTTAGTATGTTGTCATGTGCAGTGGCAGGACTGATCCTTTTAAAACAAATCATTAACATGTACAAATTATTTATGCAGCTGTGGTAACATTTTTTTCACACAAGATTAGTTTGGGTGACCCCATTCGACAAAGAGATGGAATATTTGTGAAAATGAACTGAACCATATACAGTTTGTTTCCCATTGCTTCTGCCAATTAAAAAAAAAAAAGCTTAATGTGGTAGTTTCTTGTTTATAACTTTCAAGTCAACTGAAACTACTTTTACTAGTAATGCATTTAGGCGCTGTCCATATGAACATGGGTATTTTCAAAACCGCTCTTTTTTTCACACCAAAACGCTGTATCGGGTGACCGAATCCAAAACTTTCTGAAAACTCCGGACAGGGTGAAGATTTTCTGAAACTCTGGATATAGTGTGGTTGTGTGGACACTACAACCGCCGTTTTTGCCTCATGAAATCAGCGGTTTTCTCCTTTTTGATTGGCCAACATAGCAATATTATGTGTTTAGCTAAAAAAAAAAAAAAAAAACTCTCAATGGGCCTTGTAGGTTAGAAAATGTACTTCACAATTATGTACAAATTATTTTGTTCTCTTATTCAAAGAAAACATTACAATGATTTACATTTTGTAAAGTCTATTTTGAGCTCATCTCAGCTTTATGCGCGAGTGACAATGGTCATGAATAATTCACACATGGACAGACAAAAGACACTACCCCACTGGCTAAGGTTCACCCATCAAGGGCATTGTAAAGTAAAGTCCAGTTGCAAAAGTTAGCCCAAACTAAACGCTTGTTGTATTACTTGAGGTATTATGACCATGTTAACACTCTGGGTAAACAATATACAGTGCTCAAGATACAGTATACAAGTACACCCCTCACAAATCTATCTTTTAATTTCATACTTTTAATAGGAAGCTATACAATATTATATTTGTGCATATACATTAGATTAGTCAGTACTGAAGCCAAATCTGGAGATTATCTAAGAAATTAACTTATGATAATGGTCCAAAATTAGTACACCCAAATTTATGTTGAAGAAAAATATTAAATACAAATTATAATACAAAGAGGAGATAAAAAAAAAGATAATTTTTTAAATTTTGTAGGTTGTAATTTTTTTTTTTGCAATGTTTTACTTGAATTTAATTGTATTATCTTTCAATTTCTAAATATGTTTGGTGACTAAAAATTTATTTTAATAAATATATCTGTTTAATAAATCTGTTTTAATTAAACGCACCAAAATACAGTCTATATACACTGGGAAATGGATAAAATATTAATTTTCAAAATGGGGTGTATTTATGGAGATTCCGCAGTTTTTTTTCTGACCACAGTTTACAGGTCACGCGAGTCTCACATGAACGATTGTAATAACAAAGCCTTGTGGGAATGGTCGCATTAAAAATAATGAACTCAGACTGAGAAACTAGACAGTGTTGGTTTCATACTGATTACTTTATCAAACAATGTTACTTTTCAACATGCACTCACTGTATTTAAAAGTAGACACTTCAAGCTTTTTACAGATATATGTCTCATGTCTGTATGTGTTTTGTTTTCACGGAGTTTCAATGCATTTTACTGATGCGTTTCTAAAAACAGTTCGCGGAGAGAGAAAAAAAAAAGTATGCGTACACTGTTTATTTTCCTTATTTTGCAAAAGCACACACTTTTGTTGTTACTGTGAGTGAAAAAGTAGACACCTAACAGATTTGACTGATGTATTGCTCTTATCTGCACATCAAAACTGAAAGTGTAATTTAAGATCTTTTCTGCGTTATCAGGACAAGACGCCTCAAATCGCATATATGCAGTCTTTGACCCCTGGGGGTTAAAGTGTCATTATCTCCACCTGTTGGTTCGGCCTGCCCTTAACATGCATCACAGTGCATTTTTAAGTTGACACAGATTTTTTTTTTTAAACGAAAGCAGGGAAAACTCCATTTAAAAATACCCATGTACATGTGGACATGGCCTTATACAGCTAGGAAAAATCTATCTCTGCAAAAAATGCATCCTCGTATACCTGTCAAGAGCCATCAAATTCCTGACTAGTTGAAATTAAAACCGTCTATCCTAGAAACAACCCTAAAAATCAATCATGCAGCATGTTATCATCGGTGACTCGTCTCGTGTTTTGTGGGAAACAAATAGAAAGTGACAGCAGGAAGAGGTACAGCGACTGAAGGCAGTTTCATTACCTCACATCACTCACTGATCATAATAAACTACTTATCAAAGAATATAAAAAAAAAGAAATATGACAGGCCTAAAGTAGGTTATATTGAAAAAGAAATGATGTCTTGCTGTGACAAACGAGCCCCTGTTCTGGGTTAAAATGGGAAAGTATGTTGCCAAGGCTTTGTTTATTATTCTAAATGGATTTAATTGCTCAAGAGATTTTGGGATATTTCATCCATGTCCCCGAAATCCTTTGTCCAGTGTGCTCATTGACCCCAAGGCTCTATAATAAGGGCACAATTAGCATTGGCACACATAAGCCCACATCTGGGCCAAATTGTCAATGGAATGGAAAACATTACAATGATGCCAAGCCTTAAAGGCCAACAAATGTCCCAATTCATATTCATTCAAGCCTTCATATAAAAAAGGAATGTGTTTCCTCAACTCATTTCCTCCAGTCTCACAGCAGGTACTGTAAACTGGGTGTGTGTGAAGGTTGTTCTTGTGCTGGACGTAGCACATTATGGTGTTTCTACAGGTGGCAATTTTGGGATGTAAGTTCAGGTCCAGCTGCTGACACGGACTGATGGAAGAATCAGACTCATTTCAGCCTCACAGTTGAGCTGGACAGGCTTTCAAGCAAGCAGCTTACTGGAGAAATATCACATTTTGAAGCATTTCCTGTGAGAATAAACCATGTGTTGCTACTGGCATCAAACTAAGAACAGGTGTTTGGCTGAAATGTGAAACATACAAATTATGTTCCCAACCAATCCATTCGAAAAGCTTATTTTGTAATTTCTTCAAAGACTGTGGAGTAATTTTGCAATAAAAGGTGGAGAAAAACATATACATAGAATATATGCGTGTTGTTCAAAGGTTTTGGGTCAATTCTAAGCATTTGTTTGAATAAAAATACATCCAAAACAACAATACAGTGGTCCCTCGCTATAACGCCTTCCGTGGTCTCGCAGTTTCGCAGATTAATTTATTTTGTGCAATTTGACATGATTTTTTTTTTCAGCGTCTCGTGTTCTACTTCCTGATTGGCTGTAGGCCATTGTCAATCAATCTACTCAGTACAGAATGCACTCATCTTGCCAAATGAACAAATCTTCAATCAATAGCAGTTTCATCAAGGATGCAAAAAGGGTTGTAATTGTCCGCAGCACAATCATCGTAAGGTCCCACACCGTATGCGTTGTGCCATGCAGCAACATGCAAACATAGGTTTCTATCAGGGTACGGACACTGTCTGCAACACCGAAGCTACAACTCAGGACACGGTTCATATTTCTGTCGCGCCACAGAGCGCCATCTGAATAATTTCATTTTATATAACATGCGAATGTGCGTGTCCAGTGTATGTTACTTCCAACTGTCATGTGCTGGATGCCAACATTATTCACACAAAAGCTTAAAAGCTTTATGAACCTTTTGCTGACAGTGATGAATGTTTGCGCCTGACAACAGGTTTTGATCTTTGGTTTCCTTCTTCAATACTGGACTTATTTTTCTACGAAAGTTTGAAGTTTGAGAGTGTTTAAACAAGCAAGAAAAGTGTGAAAATGTTCATGCCTGTCTGAGAAAAGTGTATAAAGTGTGTAGTGAGGGGTTTTACAACCTCTAATTGTAATAATTAATTATTACAAATTATTATTAATTAATAATTAATAATTATTAATTATCATTAATAATTATTACAAATAATTGTACAAAATAAAGCGGACCACTTAGCCTATCGCAGGTTATTTTTAGAACGTAACTCCCGCGATAAACGAGGGACCACTGTACCATGAATTATTATTACAACTCAAACAAGATAACTTTTCTGATTTAATATATATTTAAATGTAACTTACTCCAGAGATTATCAGGATCATTACTCCAGTGTCACATGATCCTTCAGAAATCATTCTATTTAACTTATTTGATGCTAATTTTATGTTTATTTCTAAACAGATGTTTGTCTTGAGGTTATCCAAGAAGTTTATGAAAACAATAAAGATGATTTTGCCAACATTAAAAAAAATTGGCATCTAAAGCATGGATTAATAAATTATATTTAGGGTGTTTTGAGCTGACACTTTGACTTTTTATATGGACATCAGTAATCAAATGATTTGCCTTAATCTAAATAAGACAATAATATGATTAAGGCGTTTACATAAGTTGCTTTTTGAATGTTCCTTTCATGATCCTGTTTTACATGTTATAGCACATAGCATGATGCCGCCATGACGTTAATCGATCTATCAACATTTCTTCTGAAGTTTTATACAATTTCTGGTGTGTTCAAGTAAACTTTATTTATTATTATTTTTGTTGCGCATTGCATGTGTTTTTTTTCTTTGTCCCGCCTTCTTGTGTTGTTTTTCTGTCATCTCAAAGACTCCCATTTTAATGTGGTCCAGGCTCTGATTGGCTGCTGGTCGCGGAAAGCTATAAAAGGGAACTTCTGGCAAAGTTCGAGGAGCTCATTTGTGGTGCGACAGTTGCTGGGAGTGGAGAGGTCCTGGATTTCACTACCCCTCCGGCCGACGACCAAACTTCAATCTTGTAGAAGTGTCCATATGTGGCCTGCCTATTTATTTGATTACTTTATGTTTAGGGAGGAAGGTAAGCTTCCTGTATTTTTCTTTAACGATTAACAGGTAATTTAGTTTATCTACTTTGCAGATTCTTTTGTTTGTTATTTTGGCCTGGGGCCACACTCCAGAGATGCTCATTTAAATAGCTACTTTTTTTTTATAATAAATATATTCAATTACTTTCAACTGAGTGTCTGCGTTTGGTTGTCGACCGAAGGGGATCTTTTGCATACTTTTTTTTTTTTTTGCTTGGGAAATCCACCATCCACAACCTTTTTTGTTTATTATGCCCATGTTGTTTTCCCCTAGACTTTGGTCATAACAGGGCGTTTCATTTTTTATTTTTCGACTTTAACAGCAGTTTGGCAGTCTCAGTTTTATTTAGGAACATATTATTCATGCCCCTGTGACAAAAGAGATATTGGATGAGAGTATGAAGTAAGGACTGATGGAAGAGTGTTTTAAAGAAATTTGATACCATACACTGACTGGAAAAAAAAAAACATGGTGTCTGTGGTCCTTTACTGACTCTGTAGGTGCAGAGAATAGTGTCAAACAGCCATCTGTGCATGAAATATCCTGTTGCAAAATACAGCGAAAAGTCCTGCATGAAGGTAACATTTTGATTAAGGTGTTTACATTTCTGTACTGCACTATAATAAGGCGACTAAAATAAGCATACTCCACATGTCTTAATCCAATTTCTGTTTAGTTTGATTATGACTAGTCAGATTAAGGTCATCAAAAATTGCTGTTTACATGGTAGACTTTTTATCAAAGTATTGTTTTTATCATATAGAGTCTTAAAAATCAGATTATTAGTGCCTATGTAAACGTGCTCAGTGACACATTCAGAGGATATCTGAGACTTTTTTTCTTGTGAAAAGGGTCATAATAAGTTCCCTTTAACACAAAGAATCTGCCATATGGTTTTTTTAAATTGAAATTCAAACTAAATATTTGGTTTTAATCCTCTTTAAGCATGTGTAGGTTTAAACCAGCTGTTCAGTCTTGCTTAAACTAAAACAAAGTCCACACTAGAGGTTTAACAACTACTAGCCTGTTTGCAATTAAACTTGCACTTCTGTTGCACTATATGCAGTCTAATATTGCTCATCTCTTTCCAGCCATTATTCATGGGCAGAGGCTGCATACATATTTAGTTGGAATGCAGAGTTACTTTTAAACTAACTCGTGCAACACAAAAATGTTTAGTAGTGCGTAAGTTTTAACTTTGTATCTCTTCACTGTAAACATTAACTAGGTTACCTTAGGGCATATTCACATTATGTACAGTTGCCTTGAACCGGGCCGAAGCACACTTGTCCCACCTCCTGTCTCCTCCGACGGCCCGCACTCACATTACATTCGGGCCTGGGGACGCTTACGTCATCGATGATGCGCTGTTCAGTAAGCGCTTTCGTTCAGCACAGTGGAGATTTCTTTAGTTATATCGTTTAAGCCATTTGATATACGGTGACATGCAGTCAAATATTTCACCGAACATATCAGCCACTTTTGACGCTCATAAACAATCATAAAGTCCTCGTGCTTCAGGTACTGGGAGGTTTGCTAAAGGTGCAGCTGTCGTCCAAAGAGGGGTTCACGTCTTTAATAATCTAAGACACTTTGGGTTCATTGAACAGTAAGAATGATTAATAAATCCATATGAAACAGTTCCTTAAAAGTCACGTCTCGTCTTTAGTTTCGGGCTCAGGCGCGCTTTGCACTTACACTACAAGCGTACCGCCCAAGTGAAGCAACTTTACCAACCATCTACTGTACAACACCCTATAGCATAACAGTGAGTTTAGCAAACGAGTGCAAAATTTTCTTCTCAGAAAACTACAAATCTAGCCGTGTCTGAATGCATTCTCCATGGTAAATAAAGTTTGGTGAAAAATTCCCCCTTTTCAAACTGACTGAGCAAACTTCCAGATGAGTTTGATGAGATTAGCTCCTTGAACTGTGTGTATCCTGCAACGTTGCCAAAAAGATATCTGTCCAACTGTGAAAGAAATCAATTTTATCTCAGTTACACTACACTTTTATTTAAGAGCCACCCTTCCAAAACCCCCAAAAAACAAATCAATAGAAGCAAAATAAGGCACAGCAATAAAAGCTAAAGGAAATATAAAAGAACCTTGGCTGGCCTCTCTGGACACGGCAAGATTTGGAAATTTGAGCAAACGCTTGCAACATTTCATTTGAGACTTTTTCTTTATTCACAGATACTGTAAAGTGCATTACAAGTTTCACTTTGCAATGTTCCCTTATGACCCCCCTAAGTTGCACAGTCCCAAATAAACAACTTAAAGAAAAACAAAACACACAATTTACTAGAGATAATCACAAATTATACATTTTTACATATCGCCAACTACAACATTTGAAGTGTGTAAAGTTATTTATTATATCATCATCACTACCGTAGATATTAAACCGGAACAAAGTCCACACTAGAGGTTTAATAACTACTAACCAGTTTGTATTGCATATATGAATGAGATTAAACAAATTCATATGAATTGGCCACTAAATCAAAGTTAAAGGTGCTGTATTGTCAGTTTTTGACTCTTTTAAATGCATAAAAATAACAGATATTTGCAGATATTTAGGAAACATGCTAAGTAAACTTACTTGTTTATCTAAAAAACAATGCTAAAGTCAGTTATTCGCCTTTTAAAATGTGCTTTCAATCTTAAAAAATCTGTCTTTGTTTTAGATTTAGTGGCTGATATTTTTTTGGTTTGCAGTTATAACATTTATTTTTAATGTATGTTTATTTTTTTCTCAATCTGAGGTAAATTTATCTAATTCAATTAATCTGGCAATTAATCTAATTCAAAATGGTATTCAAACTCACATTTGCAGCGTTTAACACAGAATAAAGCACATAATCAATCCCTGAGGTGATAATTGTCAGTAGTTTTGCTGTTGTTCAGCCACTTCTGAGGTAAATTTATCTGCTTCCATTTACATCATGGCAATAAATCCAATGTAAAATGGTATTCAAACTCATATTTGTAGCGTTTAACATTGAATAAGGCACATATTCAGCACCTGAGGTGATCAGTGTCAATAGTTTAAGCTGTTGTTCAGCCATTTCTGAGGTAAAATTATCTGCTGCCGTTTACAGTAGTGCAATAATCTGATGTAAAATGGTATTGAAACTCACATTTGTAGCATTTAACACTTAAGGCACATAATCAGTACCTGAGGTGATCATTGTCAGTAGTTTATACTGTTGTTCAGCAAGTTTCTGAGGTAAATTTATCTGCTGCTGTTGACAATAGTGCAATAATCTGATGTAAAATGGTATTGAAACTCACATTTGTAGCATTTAACACTTAAGGCACATATTCAGTACCTGAGGATCATTGTCAGTAGTTTATACTGTTGTTCAGCAAGTTTCTGAGGTAAATTTATCTGCTGCTGTTGACAATAGTGCAATAATCTGATGTAAAATGGTATTGAAACTCACATTTGTAGCATTTAACACTTAAGGCACATATTCAGTACTTGAGGTGATCATTGTCAGTAGTTTATACTGTTGTTCAGCAAGTTTCTGAGGTAAATGTATCTGCTGCCGTTTACACTACGGCAGTAAATCTAATGCAAAATGGTATTCAAACTCACATTTGTAGCATTTAACATTGAATAAAGCACATAATCAGTAGCTGAGGTGATCATTGTCAGTAGTTTATGCTGTTGTTCAGCCATTTTCAAAAACTGTTTTGAATTTGGACTGCAATACCTAGTTGAACCACTGGGTGTTAATCTTATATACTGCACCTTTAACAATTGGACCAAATGTTAAAAACCTGTGATTTGGCACGCTGTTCAACTCTTTGTTCTTGTTATACTCTGAGGTGCTAAGACGAATCTCTCTGTCTACAGCAGTTACAGTTTGCTGACTTCAGATAAATCCTTACAAATGAGCAGGGTAATTACTTTGAAATGCCCTTTTCAAAAGTGTCTCCTGGTACTTCTGGTGCATGATATACTGTGCTGTGCTTTTAAATACAGAGTAACAGCATCACGCTTAAGTAGCAGTAAATGATACTAACCGCTAAGCTACGAATAGGTTTGCCAAGTAAGGTAGTTTAATAATAACACTTACTGTAATAGCCAGCGGCAATTAAGCTTAATAGACCTGTTTTATTGTTCATTAAAGAAGCCTGTAATTGTCATCTCACGTCTAACTGTGTTCACTCTGGTGACATTCAACAGACTTATGAGGATTCCTGTAGATGCATTTTCACTTCTGTGTGTATACTGACTATTATATGCTACATTCCATCACAGCTTTGCACTGAGATCTGATTTTCTTCTATGGTTATCTTTGTATTATGATTTGTAAGTTTGAGGTTGGATTTATTTTTACCTTTACACTCTCTAAAAGGTGCTGTATGTTAAGTTTTTGACATTTCTAAACCATAAAAAAAAATCATAATATGTTTGCAGATATTAAAGAAACATGCTAAGAGAACAATTGTTTATCTGAAAAACAAGGCGTGTTTTGATCTCTATAACCAGCCCACTGCCAGTTTACCCAATTATATTTCAGCGCCCTGGGTTGCCTTGGTGAAAAACACATCGCATTTCAGTCATGAAGGCTGCATCAACGAGGTCAGTAGAGTTTAGATTCTCTGCCCGAGTCAAGACTTGACCCATCAGGCCAATATTTCCTGGGCCGGGCAATGATCAAGCATTTGTTTTGTTTTTTTTATAATTTTTTAGTCATTACTTAATTAGCCTAATTGGGTGGAAAGCTATGCCATAATTAGAAATTGATACGAATATTTTAGCAAAGTCAGCATAAGCAACATGTGTGAGTCTACAAAGTTGCACATTTCACAATGTGTGTCATTCTCAGCAACCCTCTACCTCCTGCGATGGAGTCTCTGTAAAGCAGAAACACTGCAGAAAAATATGTGGATCTTACTGATGCATTTTTTGGGTAAAATGTCTACTTTTTACTGTCATTCAATGTGTTTTTGGTCATTATCAATGCACTGTCACTTTGAGCATGAGCAGTGGCAAAAATAGACCCAGCGCCGAAATGATCGCATCACTGCTGCTTCAGCTCTGCTCACGCTCCGCACTGATGCGCTACTTCTGCGTGCAGTATGAAAGCTCTAATCTGTTAACATGGGCGCTGAAAAAAAGTTAGTGTTGGACACAAGGTGCTCAGGCTCGGATTTAATTTTTTGGGCCCTATCTAAGCTCTAGAGGACAGCTGCAGCCTCCAAAATAAGAAGCAGATTTAGAGTCATAAATACCCACAAGGTAGATTTTATAGGTAGACTGATAGCTCTTGGTTTGCACTAAGTCACAGATCTATAGCCTATGCTTATTTTATTTTCAAGAATTTAAAAACAACAACAAAAATCTGATGCTTCTTTTAGAATGGCAATAAAGGTCAAGTAATATTCAAACTCACATTTGTAGCATTTAACACTGAATAAAGCATAACCAGTACCTGAGGTGATCATTGTCATAGATGTTTATGCTGTTGTTCAGCCGCAAGAAATTTAAACCATATCTAAAATAGAAATTTCAGGTGATGAATTGGACAAATGTCCTTTTAATGTGGAAAATATTTATTTCAATGAGTGTCATGGCTTGCAGCTGAGATATTTGATAGTCAGGCACGCTCGCTCCTGTTGGTTTTGTCAATCAGCAAACTTGTGTTTGTGTGGAGTCACTGGAGGCGGCGCCGAGTGAAAAAGTGTTTTAATTTTGGAGTGCAATACCTAGTTCAACCAATGGGTGCCAAAAAAGAAAAAGAAAGCAAAAAAAGAAAGAAATTAATCAATCAATCTATAGAGAAATAGATTGGTAGAAAGACAGACAGACAGACAGACAGACTGTTATCAATAGAGTGACAGAAAAATAAATGGAGCAGGTGATGGATTTACAGACAGAAAGATCCACAGAGGCTGACAGATTTACAGTCAGACAGACAGATCAACAGAAAGTAACAGAACAATCAATGGACAGCAATCTATTGAGCAGCAGACTATACATAGCGAGATACACAGATGCAGATAAATCAACAGGCAGAACAATCAATAGAATAATAGAGTTCAACAGGGTCACTGATTCAGCGACAGAGTAGAGATGTAACAGTATCCTAAGTTTGTCACCTACAGATTTTCTATCTTGGCTTTATTTGTTTAAAAAAAATATATGACACTGAGAATTCATGTGATGTTGTTTATCTGAGGTTTTATCTTACACATTTTAAAAGGGTTAGATTACACAAAAATGACAATTTACTCATTATTTTCTCACACTTAAATGCTTTCAAACATTAGAGTTCCTTTCTTACATAAAACACAAGACATTTTGAAGAAAGCGTAACTTACCTTACATTAAGGAAAAACAAATAAGTCAATAGTTACAGGTTTTCAGAATTTTTCTAAATACTTGTTTTGTGTTTAACAGAACACAGAAACTTTACATACACTTTAAATACAAGTTTGATACAAAAATGATTTTCATTTTTGGGTGAACTAATACTTTAAGACATGCAGAGACCATATCTTTTTTTTATGTTCTGATACAGTAAACTATGAAATTCAATAAAACGAATGAAATTTGTGCCAAAACACAGGGTTTTTATGAAAATTAAGAGAATTATCTGGAAATGTAACTTGACTTTAACAGACAGGTACTGTAACTTGACTTTAAATTGGTGCCTAAACAAAAAAGTCATTCAAAACACTTCCTGAGCAATTTCATCTGACCAAAAACTAAAATCCTAATCGAAAAAACAACAGACAAATAAATGGACAGAATGGAAACAATAGTTAGGCAGATAAGCAAAAAGATCAATAGAGTGATAAATACAGTGCATCCGGAAAGTATTCATAGAGCTTCACTTCTTCCACATTTTTTGTGTTACATCCTTATTCCAAAATTGATCAAATTCATTTATTTCTTCAAAATTCTACACAAAATACCCCATAATGACAATGTGAAAAAAAGAGTTTTTGAAATTGTTGCAGATTTATTAAAAATAAAAACCTGAAAAATCACATGTACATAAGTATTCACAGCCTTTGCTCAATACTTTGTTGATGCACCTTTGGCAGCAATTACAGCCTCAAGTCTTTTTGAATATGATGCCACAAGCTTGGCACACCTGTCTTTGGGAATTGTTGCCCATTCCTCTTTGCAGTACCTCTCAAGCTCTATCAGGTTGGATGGGAAGCGACGGTGTACAGATCAGATCTCTCCAGAGATGTTCAATAGGATTTCGGTCTGGGCTCTGGCTGGGCCACTCAAGGAAATTTACAAAGTTGTTGTCAAGCCACTCAATTGATATTTTGGCGGTGTGCTTTGGGTCATTGTCCTACTGGAAGATGAACCGTCGCCCCAGTCTGAGGTCAAGAGCACTCTGAAGCAGGTTTTCAATCAGGATGTCTCTGTTCATTGCTGCATTCATCTTTCCCTCTATCCTACTAGTCTTCCAGTTCCTGCTGCTGAAAAACATCCTTACAGCATGATGCTGCCACCACCATGCTTCACTGTAGAGATGGTATTAGCCTGGTTTTCTCCAAACGTAATGCCTGGCATTCACTCCAAAGAGTTCAATTTTAGTCTCATCAGACCAGAGAATTTAGTTTCTTATGGTCTGAGAGTCCTTCAGATGTCTTTTGGCAAATCCAGGTGGGAGTGGCTTCCGTCTTGCCACTCTACCATACAGGCCTGATTGGTGGATTGCTGCACAGATGGTTGTCCTTCTGTAAGATTTTCCTCTCTCCACAGAAGAACGCTGGAGCTCTCACAGAGTGACTACTGATTTAGAGTGACTATTGATCACCTCCCTAAGTAAGGCCTTTCTCCCCCGATCACTCAGCTTAGATGGCCGGCCAGCTCTAGGAAGAAAGAGTTCTGGTGGTTCCAAACATCATCCACTTACGGATGGAGGCCACTGTGCTCATTGGACCTTTCAGAGCAGCAGAATTTTTTCTGTAACCTTCCCCAGCCTTGTGCCTCGAGACAGCCCTGTCTTGGAGGACTACAGACAGCCTTGTTTCTGAGGTCTACAGAGAATTCCTTTGTCTTCATGCTTGGTTTGTGCTTTAACATGCACTGTCAACCCTGGGACCTTATATAGCAGGTGTATGCCTTTTCAAGTGATGTCTAATCAACTAAATTTACCACAGGTGAACTCCAATTACGCTGCTGAAACATCAAGAATGATCAGTGGAAACAGAATGTACCTGAGCTCAATTTATAGCTTCACGGCAAAGGCTGTGAATACTTAAGTGCATGTGATTTTTCAGCTTTTTTATTTGTAATTAATTTCCAACAATGTCAAAAAATCTTTTTACATTATCATTATGGGGTATTGTGTGTAGAATTGAGGAAATAAATGAATTTAACCCATTTTCCAATAAGGCTGTAACATACAAAAATGCATTGAAAAAGTGAAGCATTATGAATACTTTCCAGATGCACTGTACACAAATTCACAAAATGACAAAGCCAGTGACAGATATAGAGAGATTGGCAGAGAAGCCGAGAACAATCTACATATAGAGAGAGAGAGAAAGAGAAAGACAGTGATCAACAGAGTGACAAACAGAGCAACAGATAAAGCAATAGACCGACAGAAAATATGTCACTCATTCATTTATTGTAAGACTACATAAAACGGTTTTAAGATGTTGTATGAATCTTTATAAACATTAGCCTATAGCCTTTACACCAACTCTGGCATTTATAGGGCTCCAGTCCTGTACCATTCCTATTATCTGTCAATCATTTGTTGTTTCTTTTCCATTCATCATCATTCATATTCACAGATTCATCCAGAGTGCCTATATACTGTACGCGTTGATGTTAAACGTTGATGCATGAGCTAGAAATATGAGTTTATTAGATTTCTACCGAACACAGTTTATTTGATGGCTCGGTGGAGAGAAGTTTATTTACTCAGGGCACAGGGGTTTTATTACAGACATTGATCAAAGTGATGCCAGGTTTTGAGTGATCTGCTCACCCATAATCCCAAGTTGCGCACGTGCCTTCGATGTAATAATCTGTAATGACGGTTTACAAGCTCAGGGGTATCCAGATTGCATCTCGCATCACCTCTGCAAGTTGCCATAAATGACTTATTTAATGAAAGTATCGGGCTAGAGGCAGCAGCGACACCGATTCCAGTCTGAAAAAACAGAACAGACGGGCCCAGAGCTCTGGAGTGAAGACTAAGTGGCAGCCGAGGGAACACAGGAGCGAATTTACTGGGACAGGTTAACAGCTCACCTTGTGTTGAAACACCAAGGACAAGCACACAGACGCTGTGTATGGAGTCTTGACAGAAAAACATTTCCTTACAGAGATTTTCAGCGTCATCCCTCAAGAGTAGGCATGCAAAATAAATGCATATACGAATGCATGAACTACACCTCATGGGACTGTGCATGCATGCATGAAACTGAAAGACTTTCTGGAGATTAAGAAGGGCAATAAATCCCATGGTATTTCTGAGCGTACTGGTGATTCAAATGTGAACTAGCTGCAACAAACATATCTGATCCATTTCATTAATATATGCAAGTTTTGTCAGAAACCCAAGCAGAAGTGTACTGTAGATAATATTAGGAAGCATGACATTTTTAATGACCTTAAAGGGTCACGAAAGACCAAAACACATTTTTTGAGATGTTGACAGTCATATATCTGTCCCACGCTGCTATAAACACTATTAGGACACTTATTATAAAATTAGTTGTTTTTGCGTTATTTTGAGCAAATTCGTTCTTCCGGTTTGAAACGAATTTTTGAAGCTGCGTCACGGCCATGAAATACTTGCGTGTAAATCCAGTGTGGAGAGTGGCTGTTTGTACCTCCGAGTACATCGTGACGTCTCTGAGGGTGCTGCATTATTCATGAGAAAGACTTTGTTCAAACCAATCAGCGCGCTCTATTGTGTATGCGGTGCAACTTCATAAATATGCATGATAGCTTCGGAGACCGTTTTACATGTTACAGTGTTCAGACGACAGAGAGACGCCACATTGTGTTGCCAAAACAAGTGAAAGAACAAGAATTTGGAGACACGGGTCTTCAGTGTTGCATTTATTAGTGTGCTGCGTTTATTAATGTGCTGCAACAAAGGTTTTGTTTTCATTTCCCCGCTATGAGAGCACAGCTGAACTCACGTGTGGATTACAGTGCACGCGACAGAAATTCGTTTGTAAGGAACATTTTTACCCGAGAGCTTTCACATCTGGAAATGATGAAATCCTGATTTGCCGCTCGTCTCCTTTTAAAAAAGACACAGTTCCAGTTTGATTGTCCTGTCTCTATAGATTTGGTAAGTGTGTGTGAGAGCAGTGCCCTTTGTTTGTTCATTCAGATGGCAAAGTTACTTCGTATCGTCAGCAGTGCTTTTTCAGCTTTTAAAGGCAGACCATAGTCAAAATGATTTAGTTACTAAGTTTACAGTATGTTAATATCACTGCAATATTATAGTACAATATTATAGACTGAAAGATCCACTGTAAATGCTGCTCACTGACTGTAAACATGTAAGCACAAATCAAACTTTTACTGTCGTGTAGTCTATACACACACGGCTTTCTGACGCTACCTACCAAGTGCATTCGCCGTGCGGTATCAAACGTTCCATTAAAACTCCACTCTTCAGCAGTTCCTCGCTTTCAATATCTCGTTTGTCACGGGCGACAATGGCCCTTTAAGACTCCTGCACACCGAGATGATTTTTCACTCGTCTTTTGAGATGTTTTTGGGCATTTATATCCAAGTGATTTTCACTGGGAATGAGTAGAGTGAACATGCAAAATCACTCCATGATGTTAGATGGCACTTAATGAGAAAACAGAAATACCCCAGTACCAGGGACATTGCTAGACCCCATTTACTGCGGCGTGTAATGGGGATTCTGTGTCCCAGCAACTTCACACTTTCTACATTTGCATGTTACACAAAGGATAGACAGCCCTGTATCCGAAAATGCCACCTATACCCTTAAATAGCGCACTATTTGATGGAGCAGCCATTTCTAGTGGTGTCTGACATCATAGTGGATGTTCTGAAGTGCACTCAATCAATCCCACAATGCACTCCAATAACAAGTGTTACAGCCCATCTACACTCAACAGCTAGAAAATACCCAAAATGCACTGTGAGAGTTTGCACACCAGATAAATTTGGGCAAGTTTCTAAATAAAATATTAAAGTAATGTTTGTATAAGTGAAGTTTATTTTTTAAACTAATTTCGAGAGGAGCACGCGCTTATGATTGATAGCAGCTGATCCTCATTAGCTAATGCACGATCCACCAATCAGACGATTCCTAAATCACTATAAATAACCAGAGTATCTTACCTTAGCCATCTTGTCTTGAAGAAGACCCCCCATCCACCCCTACTCCTCCCATTTCCTTGTCAGGGCAACACGGAGGCCTAATGGTTAGTATCATTGCCTCACAGCAAGAATGTCACTGGCTCAGATCTTACCTGGCCAAGTAGGCATTTCTGTGTGGAGTTTGCATGTTCTCCCCGGGCTCTCCGGTTTCCTTGTACAGATCAAAAACATGTATCACAAGTAAATTGCTAAAACTAAATTGACATCATAGCCAAGTGTTGAATCCAGTATTCACACTCCATAGCTGTTCATATTCTACATCTACCATTATCAAGCAGGGGGAGTTCTCGAGACCTACCTGAACTCAGACTCTGGTAGAGGGGATGATTTCAGATACAGCACGAGTTTATGCACCATTCAGATTGTATGTGTTAACTGGCAAGCAAAACAAGGATAGTTCAATAAGCTGCAGCTCCAGAGATGATTAAATTATTGTTATACTGAATGACAAAAGTCCACAGAAAAGATGACAATATTGGATACAACCCATAGTTATGAGAAGAGAAGAACATGGGGAATTCCTCAACAGACAGAGTTGAAAATGTATAATAAGCTTTAGACTTAGGTTAGGACTTTTGTGCTTTAGCGTCGTAAGTCGTGTTTTACTGTAACTTCCGCAGCTCCAGGTACATGAACAAAAATACGTGTCAAAAATGTATTTTTATTTGTTTCATGATGCTTTTATGCCAGGTGTTTTACACACTCACATTGGTGTAATTTGTTCAGTCCAAGGTGTTAAACGTCTGCGTTAAATTCAAGCAAAAATTGTCCCTGGTCTTTAAATGCATATAAAAGCTTGTGTTTGCGTTAGTGTAACTTAATCAAGATCAAGATGTGTTAAGGTCAAATGTTGTGATGTTAAGAGCACATCTAGATTAAAGATCCACAAACACAAACTATATAAACATACAGATAGAGAACATATTACAAGAGCTCTGTGTAATGGTAGATTCTGAAAGACACTAGGAAAGACAAATATTATACACCAAGCGTCATCTGCAAACAAATTATGGTAATGCTAAAAAGTGCATTTTTTTTTTCACTATAATTGCATCAGGTTAATTACCATTTAAACTTGAGCACAGTCTCAAAAAAAAAACAATTTCAAAATTTAGTTTTACAGAATCTTACACAATCTTTATCCTTACACATATACACTCACTGGCCACTTTATTGGGTACACCTTACTAGTACCATGTTGCTTTCAGAACTGCCTTAATCCTTCGTGGCATAGATTCAACAAGGTGCTGGAAATATTCCTCAGAGATTTTGGTCCATATTGACATGATAGAATCACGCAGTTGCTGCAGATTTGTCGGCTGCACATCCATGATGCGAATCTCCCATTCCACCACATCCCAAATGTGCTCTACTGTATCTGGTGACTGTGGAGGCCATTTGAGTACAGTAAACTCATTGTCATGTTCAAGGAACCAGTCTGAGATGATTCATGCTTTATGACAGGCACATTATCCTGCTGGAAGTAGCCATCAGAAGATAAGTGCACTTGTGGTCATAAAGGGATGGACATGGTCAGCAATAATACTCAGGTAGGCTGTGGCGTTGACACAATGCTCAATTGGTACTAATGGACCCAAAGTGTGCCAAGAAAATATCCCATTTCACTACCACCACCAGCCTGAACTGTTGATATAAGGTCGTTTCATGTGGTTGATGTTAAATTCTGACCCTACCATCCGAATGTTGCAGCAGAAATTGAGACTCATCAGACCAGGCAATGTTTTCCCAATCTTCTATTGTCCAATTTTGGTGAGCCTGTGCAAATTGTAGCCTCAGTTTCCATTTCTTAGCTGACAGAAGTGGCACCCAGTGTTGTCTCCTGCTGCTGTAGCCCATCTGCCTCAAGGTTGAACGTGTTGTGCATTCAGAGATGCTCTCCTGCATACCTTGGTTGCAACGAGTGGTTATTTGAGTTACTGTTGCCTTTCTATGAGCTTCAAGCAATCTGGCCATTCTCCTCTGACCTCTGGCATCAACAAGGCATTTTCACCCACAGAACTGCCGCTCACTGGATATTTTCTCTTTTTCAGACCATTCTCTGTAAACCCAAGAGATGGTTGCGTGTGAAAATTCCAGTAGATCAGCAGTCTCTGAAATACTCAGACCAGTCCTTCTGGCACACAACAACCATGCCACGTTCAGAGTCACCTAAATCACCTTTCTTCCCCATTCTGATGCTCAGTTTGTACTGCAGCAGATCGTCATAACCATGTCTACATGCCTAAATGCATTAAGTTGCTGCCATGTGATTGGCTGATTAAAAATTTGTGGTAACGAACAGTTGAATAGGAGTGCCTAATAAAGTTGCCGGTGAGTGCACGCACGCATACACGCAGACTTGCACACACACATTTTTGAAATATTACTTGTATATTTTGTTACAAATGCACTGGCATTCATAAATCAAGTGCAATGCAATTTTATACATACGCACACACACATGTATATATAAAACATATATAGTATTTTTTTTTTTTTTGAGCCTGCTGTTGACCCTTTATGCAACCGTAAAAAATATGTTGCTCTTTACTGTAATGTTTATCTTCATTTTACATTACAACCTTGCTGTTATTCCTCTCTCTAATACAAACCTTTCAGTTGAAAAGTCTCTGGCATTCGGTTTTATTTTGACAAGGGTTTTTTCCCTCAGTTCCACAGACACTTTTATTCCTCACTGGCCATCCTCAGGGGACTTTAGCTTTTCTGAGCTGCGTTTCTGACACATTGGACGGATTATAAGAAAGTCTTGAGTAAATCCTGCTCTCCGAGTCTCCAATTTGCATGCAGCTTTTGTAGCGTCTTTGCTGACAAACCCGATTGGTGCTGCTTTAAAGGGATTGGCTCTGTGAATATTGACAAGGCCGGCCCATCCGAGTCTGGCAGGTTCATAGGAAGCCACATTGCTACGCTTCAGAGCTGGAGTGACATTTCTATCACGCCAGCAGCCACTATTGCTCTGGAGTGATGATGAACAAGATTAAATCTCACCGTAACAATGGCAATCTTTCTTCTATCACTTCGCTCTTGTCAATATCAGTTTGTTTGACAGGAAATAAGAAACCGAGCCTCGTCTATTAGACTCGGGTCATGACACCAACATGATCTTTAACGGTAATGTTGTGCATCAAACTTGATTTTTTAATAATGATGAATCACCTTTTTTGTGCAGAGCTTGAGCTATTTTTGCATTATGATAGAAGATAAGCTTTTATATTTATGCAGCCAGACTTTTTTATTGAGCAGGAGGAGAGCTGAGGGTGGGATCAGTGGATGATAGGCTAATAGTTCAAAAATGAAGAATAATATCAGCTATAAACTGAAATCAGAGTGATAACAAATGGATGTGACGCTTCGTGAGTGATGGGGAAGTGGGACAGGTGAGCCCCTGCCTGACTCACTAGATAAATGTGACTGAACATTTGCTGGATGATTGATGGGTTTTGTTTCTTTTTATCTTGTGCAGGACTTGAACTGAGAAAAAGACAGTTACAACCTACCCCTGCTAGGGTTAAGATTTATGAACACTGAGGCCCAGTTTCACAAACAGGGCTTAACTTAAGCCAGGACTAGACCTTAGTTAAATTAGGCTATTTAAGCCACATTTTTAAAAACAGCCTTAAAAAATAGATTACTAGTGTGCACTAGTAGACAAATAAATGACACTGACATATTTTAAGACATCTCACTGCAAGTTATTTTCAGTTGAAACAGCTCAAACATGCAATTTAATCCATGACTAGCCTTAAACCTTGTTTGTGAAACCGGGGGTGAGTGTGCAACGATACACTAGTCACGATTCAATATGTATGACAATACCAAACTTGCAATATGGTATTATCTCAGTTTTGTGTGCCATAAAAATGTTTAATGTTAGTACTATTATTGTTATTTTTCAAACATATGTTAAAAACAATGACATAATAATAGATAGCCATAATGTTGGGTAAATGCTAAAAAAGGCATGCATGCAAATAAACTCATGCATGCAAATTATTATTACTACCCATAGTAATTCTGATGATGTCAATGTCAATTTTATTTATATAGCACTATTAAACACAACCAAAGGTTGACCAAATTGTTGCACAAATCACAAAGAGAAAGATATAGAATTATAGCTAAAACAAACCTAGGACCAGCTTACCAGCTTACTGCGAAAGCACGGTCACCCCTGCATTTCAGCCTTGACTTAGGAATGCATAATAGTCTCTGGTTAGATGACTGAAGAGACCGACCAGGCTGATGTTCAGACAACAGGTCTGACAGGTAAGAAGGTGCCAGGCCATTTAGTGATTTAAAAACTAAGAGCAGAATTTTAAAAGTGACATGATAGTGCACAGGCAACCAGTGCAAAGACTGGTGTGATGTGGTCATGTTTTTTGGTACCGGTTAAAAGTCTTGCAGCAGCATTCTGAACTAACTTTAAACAGGATAGAGTTGTCAGACTGATCCCAAAATATAGTGAGTTACAGTAGTCCAATCTAGAATGAAAAAAAAAGCCTGAATTACGATGCTCTGAAACTTATGAAGCTATGAAATCTTTTTTAAAAAGCTCTGTGCAACAAACTTTACATTAATTACAACTTTTTTTACCTGTTATTTAGCACATGCACCAACCTCTCTCTCTGTTGTAAACAAACCTTTAAGTGCATCAGCTCATATTTGATTTCACGGCAACAAAAAGTCATTATGCAACATAGTACATGAGGATGGAATTGACATTTTTGGTTGAATTATCCCTTAGCTGACTTTTGGATAAAAGGTCAATATAGCAAATTACATAGCTAAATTCAGAAATACATAGACACATTTTTATTTTGTGATTACTCAATGCTATAATGTATCATTGCACCCCTAAAAAACATGCAATTATAGAAAGTGTTAGGATCATATATACATGATGTGCAGTGTAGCTACCTCTGTTAAACTAAAACAGGTAGTAATGAATACTTTAAGTACATATTTAAGGCCCTATTTCTTTACTTTTACTTGAGTACAAAAAGTGTAGTCAGTACTTCAACTTTTACCAGAGTCCTTTTAAACAACAGTATCTGTACTTCTACTTGAGAAAAGGATTTGTGTGCTTTTGCCATCTGAGCATAACCAGTACCTGAGGTGATTATTGCAATGCTTAATATTTAGTATGGAAAATATTTATTATGCGTCATCACTTGTAGCTAGGATATGGTGTAGGCTCGATATTCAGGTCTGCTCGCTCCCGTCAGTTTTGTGTATCTGGCAACCTGCGTTGTACCCCTCTCTGTTGTAAACAAACCTTTAAAGGCTGATTTATACTTCTGCATCAAGCGAACGCGTATGGTCCGGCACAGCCTTTGTGCGGTCACAGACCCCTCGCAGTGGCTGAAGTGGCATCTCTCAAAAAATGTAACTACACGTCACAACAACATGTAGCACAAGCTCTGTGATTAGTTGGCTTGGTAGCTGTGACAAGTGTGGGTGGTGCTAAGAGCCGTGAGCTCGATGGAGCGAGTGTTTAATGTCAAGTCCCGTGAAGGAGCTCCAGATGGAAACTTTTGTTTTGCGTTTACCTTATGATTACAGTTGTTGCACGTTCGCCGGTTCCCGCCTCTGAATGAGTGAGTTTTAGCTACTTGTACATTAAGGTAGCATTCAGAAGAAGAAAAAAACACCTGTGAAAAAAACTTAACACAGAGGAACATAAAAACTTACAGCCAGCTAGCTTTTCGAAGTAATTGCAGAACAACACAAACTAAGCACAGAAGTATGCATGTGCCGTGGGTCACGCCAATTACTCGACGCAGAAGTATAAACCAGCCTTATGTGCATCAGCTCACGTTTGATTTTGTGGCAACGAAAAGTCATAACGCAACGAAGTACATGAAGACTCAATTTTTGGATGAATTATTTCTTAGCTGACTCTTAAATAAAACAAGTTCAATACTGCAAAATTATATTGTTAACATCAGCATTACACAAAGACACATTTTTATTTTGCAGTTACTCAATGTTACCATGTAGCATTACACCTCTAAAGCAGGGGTGTCAAGGCAATTCCTGGAGGGTCGGAGCCCTGCAGAGTTTGGTTCCAACCCTGCTTCAACACACCTATATGTAGGTATCAAACAAGCCTAAAGCACTCAATTAGTTTGATCAGGTGTATTTAATTAGGGTTGGAGCTAAACTGTGCAGAGTTGTGGCCCTCCAGGAACTGGCTTTGGCACTTGTGCTCTAAAGAATGTGCAATTATAAGTGTTAAGCTGGGTTGTGGCTGGAAGGGTATGCGTTGCGTAAAACATATGCCGGAATAGTTGGTGGATCATTTTGTTGTGTTGACCCCTGACTCCCTACAAGGGACTAAGCCGAGGGAAAATTTATGAATATATAGTATTGAATTGATTCTAATTGGATGATTGTAATCATCATTTTAATCCAAGACGTGCAATTACTTTCTGGGAAAGCATCCATTGCTAGCTTTAAAATGACATTAACAGCTGAAGCTTTTAAAAAGATGTGTAAGAAACTAGTCCTAAACACATGAGCAGATTGAGGAGGGCAAAAAAAAAAAAAAAAAACGGACAAAATACAACATTTGAAGAATGTCTTTAGATGTAGCAATTGTAGTAAAAGTCTAATTATTTGCACTGCTTAATTATTAACAAAAATTAAGAAGACATGAATAGCCAAATAATTGGATTCAATATTAAATGAGAATTTGTTTCCCTCCCAAAAAAAGTATAATACATGTAATCAGTGTGCGAATTATACATTGACTTTTTTTTCGATAGTAGGCAATACATACTTCAGTGAATCAAATTTATGAATGTATTTAAATTAAATCTAAATTATTAACAAAATGTATACATTTTTATTGTTTTGAGGGATATTTAGTGATTTTGTAGAGGTTACTGTAGGTCAAACTATACAAATTATGTCTAATTTTTCTTTTTTTAGGCTATATGCAGATATTAACACCTATTTAACCAGAAACACGTTTTGTGAATACTTAAGATGTCTGTCTGAAACTGCCAGTTTCAGACTGTTGAAGGATATTTTTGCTAGCATTGATTGGTGTGTTAATGTATTCTCAATGATATACACCATTATAATAGGCATCAAATGTATATTTATATTATACCTTTTTAATTATTAATATTTAAGATATAGATCAGAGATAAGAGAAAGTTATTTCTTACTATTACTACTGACCCCACCCCCTCCCCCCCCCTTATACATATTGTTTTGATGTCCTTCAGGGGGAATCAAGCGTTAATTAGTTAATTAGAGCCCCCTGTAATTCCCTGGTTATATTATTTATATATATATAACTGTTGGGTTGCAAAGGAGAGTTGGTGACAAATACAAATGCTATAACATATATGATGGTTTTGCTTGTTAATACTGTATTAATTTAGTAAAATGTTGTAAAACAACACATTAAATGGGGACAGCCATTGCCTAATGGTTAGAAAGTTGGACTTTGGATCCAAAAGTCGCAGAATTGATTGGTACCAGCAGAGATTGTTGCTGGGGAGAATAAATAAATATCCACCTCAATACCATGGCTGAGGTGATTCACGGGTGTAAGTTGCTTTGGATAAAAGCGTCTGATAAAATGCATAAAATGTAGAAACTACCTAGAAATTAAGAAACATATTCATTAGTTAAAATACAAAAATAATATTAACTACAAAGCTTGAGGCCACTGGTTTAAGGGATGGTTGGTTGTGTATTAATTTTCTTTTAAAATGGATATATCTTCAAGCATTTTCAACTATAGATCCACCAAGTCTCAAATAAACAAATGTCAAATGTGTGTTTTCTTTCCCCGTTAACCCAAGTTGTAGCATTACAACCCAAACAAAGTGTCTACAATGAGACGTGCATCAGTATAAGCTCCTCTGGCCATTTCCCCTTCATTAGCATCATTATTAGTATCATGTCTCTCATCCGACCCTTTAGGGATCTCACCTGCTTTTCCTGCTCTGCTGACCACAAACACACACGCTCCTGTCTAACTGCAGGGCGACCATTGTGAACGAGCTCGTCCGACTGCCTCCGCACTGTTGAGCCATCAACATATATTAATTAAATCCCAGGTTGTCATGGAGACGGTCGGGCTGGAGAGTAACAAATTACAAAAACGTAACAATTTAATTGTATTCATTGGTGGCAACTGAATGGGGCTCCATCAACACATGCTTAATGAAGACTGCTCAAGTTGCTGGATCCCCATGACAGCTGCTGCCCACATGAGCTGTACGCCCATTGACAAATCGTTAAAAATCATTACAGACTTAAGCAGCAAGATATTGATAATAGATAAACTCCATTTTTTACATTTGGCTTGCTTTGGTGAGATATTTAGGGCCAGATTTTCTAATAGTATACAATAGCCCAGACCCACTTTTTGAATAAAATACTACAATTTTTATTAAATTGTACATCAAATAAAAAAAATGCAAATAAAAAATAAAATAGAAAATAAAAAACAAAAATGTAATAAAAAAATTCAATAAAATAAATAGAAAATAAAAATTAAGTTAAATTAAAATGAAATTAAAGTAAATAAAAAATAAAATACAAAATAAAATAAAAAATAAAATATAAAAAATAAAATGGGTAGCTTAAGCACCTCACAGCAAGAAGGTCACTGGTTCGAGCCCCGGCTGGGTCAGTTGGAATTTCTGTGCGGAGTGTTCTCCTCATGCTGGCGTGGGTTGGCATCGGGTGCTCCGGTTTCCCACAGAAGTCAAAAGACATGCGCTAAACAGTAGGTGAATTGGGTAAGCTAAATTGTCAGTGGAGTATGTGTGAATGAGTGTGTATGGGTGTTTCCCAGTGTTGGGTTGCAGCTGGAAGGGTATCCGCCGCGTAAAACATATGTTGGATAAGTTGGCGGTTCATTTCACTGTGGTGACCCCTGATTAATAAAGGGACTACGAAAATGAAAATGAATTAATTAATTAATAAAATAAAACAACATTTAATAAAATCAAAAAATATTAACTATTAACTTTTACACAGTTAAAGGCTATATTTTAAAAAAAGATTGTATTTTTAGGGTAATGATTTTATAAAATATGTGGCACAGTGGCTCAGTAGTTAGCACTCTCGTCTCACAGCAAGAAGGTCGCTGGTTTGAGTCCCGGCTGGGACAATTGGCATTTATGGGGGTCATCCAAGGACTTAAAGGACAACACAAATACTTCATTGAACATGTACACATAGACATCCCTTTTTTGGAAGGACATCATATAAAAGTTACAGTTAGCAGTTATATAATGTCCACCCTATACACAACTCCTTAACTTTTCTGATTTCAACTGAAATGTAATAATGTAAACTTTTTTTAAAGCGGTTTTGAACAAATAAACTTGAATTGAAAATATGAAAAGAGCATAGCTTTAACAAAACAATAAAATAAATAGACTTGTAATCTTACATGACCGCTATGGCCATATAGAATTCTAGTATTTCCAGTGTTAATTGTCAGTCACATATTGAACTTTGAACAATGTTTTACTACACCATATGGACTCCAGTTATGTTCAGTTTAGCATTCTTTTGAAGGGTCCTTAAGTCTCTAAATCTGCATAGCATTTTAATTAATATTTTTGTTGTTCTTATGTCATTCTCATTGAAAACAACAATATACATATTTACTTTAAATAATATTTTGTCAGAAAAAAAAAAGTCACTGAATGATTAGGATTTGGGGCGGCACAGTGGCTCAGTGGATAGCACTGTCGCCTCACAGCAAGAAGATCACTTGTTCGAGTCCCGGCTGGACCAGTTGGCAGTTCTGTGTTCACGTGGGTTTCCTCCAGGTGCTCTGGTTTCCCCCATAGTCCAAAGACATGTGTTATAAGTGAATTGAATAAAGTAAATTGGCCGTAGTGTATGAGTGTGTGTGAGAATGAGTGTGTATGGGTGTTTCCCAGTACTGGGTTGCGGCTGCAAGGGCAATGCTGCGTAAAACATGCTGGAATTGTTGGCAGTTCATTCCACTGTGGCGACCTCTAAAATAGAGACTAAGCTGAAGGAAAATGAATGACTGAATGAATGATTAAGATTGGTAATTGCCAATCATGACAAAAAAAAAATCAATAGTCAGTATCGCTATTAGAAATTGCATATAAGGCTATAAGATTTGACTTGCTAAAAGTAATGTTAGACACTTTATGAGTGTGTACTGTGGCCCTGTGCTGGTTTCAGTGGCTACATCTAGACATACTTTGAGCCAGGGAACAAAATATCGGGCCAAGTTCACAGAACATTAGTCTGTTTGAAGTCGCACCTTCGAGTGTTCAGTCTCTCTGCGTCCAAACCTACAAAGTGCATCTGGTACATCAAACTTCAGCTGATTTAAAGACCTAAATGCCTAGCCTTAAAAACGCTGAAAGCATCATCAATATCAGCACTTCTCGACCCACTTTCACTGTTAGCTTTCTCAGTTTCATCAGATCGCTCTCTGATATTAGCATTAACCCAGTTTTCAGTGTACCGGGAGGTCTCGGGAGGAGACGAGTGGCAGAATGTCACAGAAATGTCATCATCAGACTGCCTGAAACTTTTTTCGCTGCAAGTGTCCATCCAGAGCATTAGCCGCGGAAGTGGTCGAGCTATTTGGCTACGTGTAAATGGAACAATCTGCCTGCTTCATACCTCATTATACACCGTCTTTGAGCTGATCCCCGGAGTACGAGACTCACAGTAAGAGAGAAGGAGACAAAACAGCAAGAAGCTGAATTTTAAACAGTTGCCGATCACCGTGACCTTGTCCTAGATCGAGTTGAAATTATTTTTGCTTTTACTTCCCATTTAATTTTCTTGTTCTTTAAATGAGCTGCATACTATGTGATGCCGTTTTTTCTTGGTTCAAATGGGTATATTCAGCTCATTAAAGAGATAGCTCATCCAAAAATAAAAATTCTGTCATCGTTTATTCATCTTCACTCAAGCTCTAGTTGACTTTCTTCTGTTAAACACAAAAGAAGATATTTTGAAAAATGATGAATCCCACTGACTTCCATAGTAATTAGTTTTCCTACTATGAAAGTCAATGGGTGTCAGTAACCAGCATTCTTCAAATTATCTTATTTTATGTTCTATAGAGGGCAGCGAGATGGTGCAGTGAGTAGCATGAGCGCCTCACAGCAAGAAGGTTGCTGGTTCGAGCCTCGACTGGGTCAGTTGGCATTACTGTGTGTAGTTTGCATGTTCTCCCCATCTTCGCATGGGTTTCCTACGGGTGCTCCGGTTTCCCCCAGAGCATCCACTGCTTAAAAGCATATGCTGGATAAGTTGGTGGTTCATTCTGCTGTGGCGACCCCTGATTAATAAAGGGACTATGCCGAAAGGAAAATGAATGAATGAATGTTCAATAGAAAAAAAAAGAAACTCTTAAAAGGTTTAAAACCACATGAGGAAAAGTAAATGAGAAAATTTTAGATTTTGGGTGATCTCTTGCACAAACACAACACAATTAAGTTATTTTAACTTTGACAATGGAAGCCATGCCTTTGTTATACATAAAAAATAATATTCATAAAAATATAAATAAATAAAATTAAAAATAAATAAAAATAAAAATGAATAAATAAATATAATAAGTGAAAAATTAATAAAAATTACAAATAAAAACAATGAAAAAAATATAAAAAAAAACAAATAAATAATAAAAAAATAAAAATGTATAATAAATACAAAATAAATAAATAAATAAATAAATAAATAATAAAAAAAAAATACATAAATAATAAAAATAAATAAAAAACGTGTAAAAAAAAAAAATAATAATAATAGCCTAGTGGTTAGCGCGCCTACATATGATGCAGTAGCATGTCAGAGAGTCCCTAGTTCGAATCCCGGCTTGAAGACATTTCCCAATCCTAACCCCCTCTCTCTCTCCCACTTCACTTTCTGTCTAAGTACTGTCCTATCTAATAAAGGCAAAAGGCAAAAAATAAATCTTTAAAAAAATAAAAAATAAAATAATAATAATAATAATAATAATAATAATAATAATAATAATAAATAAATAAATAAAAATTACAAAAAAAAAACAAATATAAAAGTTAATACATAAATAATATTTAAATAATAAAAAAACATAATAATATGAAAGTAATATTGTCATTGTCACCAGCTAGAGTGCATACCAGACATACTAGAGGGCACTCTACACATCAAATCTGCCACTTAGACTACATATCCCATAATCCTCTGCACCTCACACCTAATGAACTTTGATCACTCTACACCTGCAGCTCATTATCACACACTACATATAGCCGTGTGTTTCAGTCTGTGTTTGTTAGACCATTGAATGTTTGTACGTCGTCAGTTCTCTGGTAGACGTCTTTGGACTGTGTTCCTTGGTTTTTTGTTCTAGCCTTTGTTTAGTTTTTTGTTTTATTTTGTTTAATTTAAAAGAAACTACTGCATGTGGATCCACCTCTTGCCTAGTGGTGGGCAGATCAATGCTTCATGAAACACTAAAATAGTTGAAGCAAATGAATCAAAACATTTCGAAACCCGTCTCTAAAGTGACAACTATTGGTCATTTTTATGTATTGCTCTGGAACAGCTTCAGCAAAGAAACAGTTACGCAAATTGAGGAATTATATCCCATGTTGTAGAATTGGGGTTACAAGTGATTTAGTAAAGCGGTTAGAGTTCCTAACTAGCATGCAGAGGTAATGGGTAAAAATCCAGATGCAGCTATAGATGTTAGTTTTTAATTGCTCTGTTCTTGTAATGCATTTTAACATCGGTCTGACACCCCAATAAACACTTTGTGAATAAATAAATCTTGTTTTGGTCATAAAAAATAACATTATTAAAACGCATCAATTTCTGAGTCTGGATTCGAACTTGGGATATTTGCAGCACAGTTACTATGTGCACACGCATGGTCCACTAGGCTACATGAGATTTTTTTTTCCCCGACCCTGTCAATCAAACTCAGATTCACCAGTTTTCAAAACGCTTCTGAAATTACCAATGCTTTGAATGGCTTTAGTCATGTGACCTGGGTGTTTCAGATCATGCTTCGGTGCAGTGTTTTTCTAAACACTTGCTCTTCGGGGGTAAAAACGTCAGTTCCATTCTTACTATTACCTTTTACCTGGACCAAACGTTACAAATATAATACTCTTGTTCTAAAAATAAAGATATTTCTGAAGCCAAAGTTCAGTCCACAGACACCAAAATACGTAAGGGTTAATTACTTAAAAACAACAAAATGTACTGTGGAAGCTAAAATAATTCATAAAGTAATTCATATAACTTTTGTTAAACGTTTATAAATATTTAAGTCATACAAGTGTCCTGATATTAAATGATTACAAATTTGATCAATTAGCAAAATTGATCAACACTAAAGCTGCCGTCACACGAGAGTTTAAGCTTGCGAAATTATGTAGTACAGTGCTGCGAAAAGTGGCGGGATTAAACAAGATTAGACATTTTAAAAAGTGAGCGATTTGTCCATATTTAAAATTTTTAGGCCAGAGAGGTCATGTTTTGATGCTTGATTGGTCTCACACAGTCAAGTGATGCGATTTCGCTGGTCAGAGGTCACCAAGCTTCAACCTTGCAACGCAGCGAACTGCAAAACTTGTTGCACGAGCTTGTGTTTCCGGTGTGACGCATTCAACTGTGCCCTGATTTTAATTAACTTCACAAGCTTTTAAATCACTAAAATTGATATTACCCATTACATTGGAAATAAAATAGAACGAGACAAACATACTAAATGGGCTAAGAAATCCAAGAAATACTGGATGACGTCAAAATTAAATATTCATTCATTCATTTTTCCTTCGGCTTAGTCCTTATTTCAGATGTCACCACAGCAGAATGAACCACCAACTACTCCAGCATATGTTTTACGCATATGCCCTTCCAGCCGCAACCCAGTATTGGGAAACACCCATACACACTATTGACAATTTCGTTTATTCAATTCACCTATAGTGCATGTGTTTTGGCTGTGGGGGAAACCAGAGCACCAGGAGGACACCCACACCAACATGGGGAGAACATGCAAACTCCCAACACAATCCCAAGCCAATTTGCGACCTATTGATTTAGTGGCCAACTCGTATGAATTCGTACAATCTCATTCATACAATTTAGCACAATTTGCTTTTTCCCCAATGGTTGGGTTTAGGGGTGGGGTTGGGTGCCACGCCTCCTTTTTAAAATCATACATTTTCATACGACTGAAATCGTACAAATTCATACGATTTAGCCACTAAACTGTCAAAATCTTTAAAGAGCATTAACAACAACAACAAAGAAGCATAGTGTGACTGACAAATTTCTTTGCATTGCAGCTTATGCAAACTATTCATTTTTAAATTCCAATTCAGCATTAGTACAACTCTCCAATATTCATTTAATCCTGCTTAAGACCGTGAATGACTAGCTATAAACCACCAGTCACTATTTAAAACAAGTAACCCCTACATTCTAGATTAAAACCTCTGGTAAAAGAAAGATTGATGGCGAAAGAAACATCGAGCACCTCGTCGAATTTAAGCTACATTTTATCACCCCTGCAGTCGGTTCCTTATTTTCTTGAACTGATTAAAGTTTTAAACACCTTACAGAAAGTAATCAAAAGTTTGTGCTGAGAGTGTGAACTTCATCCATTCGTGACAGTGGGTTATGGAGAGCACAGTGCAGCAAAAAGCAATGCTTTTCTTTCTCACAAACCCACGGATTAAGTCATTTGTTCCTGAGCTTGCGTTCAACACAGAATATCTTACAAGAACAACATTTTGTTTAATTCTCTCTTAAAGGTCAGCAGTAATGTAATATGCCATTAGAGCGAATCAACTGGTTTATGCCACAGGTTAGAGCACCTTTTTGTTGACTTATTTCCACTAGGCTAGCTTATGTATTCCGATACTTTTAGCATTCCCGCAAAAAGAGATAAAAGTAGTGAGAGAGATCAAATCACATTATTCACGCTGATCCAATTCCATTCTTCTCACATCAACAGTTTGGTTTGATCTTTGTCTTCAGGAGTCCTTTCTTATGTCCGCGCAGAAATTAGCATCTCTCATCTCAACCAAACTCAATTCTCAAAGGGACGTCCTTCGCTAAAGTGAGCTTAAACCTCGCTACACATTCTTATTTCGATTTCCAAAAAGGCAGCATGTTCTTTGAGCCCACGCTTCAGCTATCTGATGCTTTTCTAAAGATCCCAGGGAATGAATGAGCTTTGATGAATATGCTTATGATTCAAGTGGGACTAATTACACGAGCCAATTAGTTTTCAGACATGGTCAAATAGATGGCCATCAACTTTATTATAATTTTGGTATGCTAGACGCTATGCAATCCGGCCTGTGTGAATAATGCATTATGAACTGGTTTTTAATGCCTCACGATAGGGGTTATTTTAAAACAACAGCCGACAACACTTGAACATGGAAGATGCAGGTTTCTCAAGCAAACAAAAGGACAGTATGCAGGTTTATCATAAGCATTATGTTGTTTTCAACAAACTACCCATGATCTTCTGCTACCCATGTTTGTTGTGGTGGTAAAAGGTCCTGTGAAGTGCTTAGAAATGTGCATTCGTTTACTTTAGTACACTAATAATATACTAAAATACAATTAGGTACATTGCAAGTACAATCTAATTTTTTGTACTAAATAAAGTTAAAAAAATATATATACACTATAAATATACTAAAAGTATACTTTCACAGTTGTACTTAAGTACTAATGTAAAAGTGTACTAAATACCACTGATACTTAAATTGATTTTTAGCATGAAGCAATAAAGTGTACTACTTGAAAAAATGTTAGAAATGCATGGAAAAGTATAATCTGAATGCATTTGAAAAAATAGTTCAAAGTTAGTACACTTTTACATCGTTATTGTAAGTATAAATTAAATGGAACTTTTAAAAATATGTTTAAATATAATTTTTAGTATATAGCAGTGTACTACTTCAAAAATATAAGTGTAATGCCTAAAAATGTAATTTGAATGCATTTGACAACGTATTATTGTTATATTTTAAATAATTTATAAGTGTATTTTATTTGTAAAACTAGTATATTTAAAAGTGCAACAAAATATGGTTAATACTGTATTAAAGTATAAAATATATATTTTTAAATATTTAAGTAGTATATTTAAGGTATATTTTAGTTCAACTTAAAGGTGTCAAAATAGCACAGTCAAGCACACTTAGTTCATCTAAAGTTTACTTTAAGTGGTAATAAAGATTAACTATTAGTACATCAAGTACACCATTAGTCACCGAAAATAAAGCATGTTAAGTACTATATATTGTGGAAATGCTCTAAGTGGACTAAAAATGTATTGTAGTGTACTATTTAATCTGGGAATGTATTATTGTTATATTTTAAATAATTTATAAGTGTAATTTAACTGTAAAGCTAGTATATTTAAAAGTGCAATAAAAGATGGTTAGTGCTGTATTAAAAGTGGTATCAAATATAGTTTTTAAAATATTATAGTAATATATTTAAGGTATATTTTAGTTCAACCTAATGGCGTGTCAAAATAGCACAGTCAAGTACACTTAGTTCATCTTAAGCTTACTTTAAATAGTACTAAATAATAACTCTTAGTACATTAAGTACAAAATTAGCAGCTGAAATAGAGCACTTTAAGTGCATTGTGGAAGTTTTTTAGTGAACTTTTACTTCACCTTGAAGGACATATAGTTGCTCCTCTCCTTAAAAAAAAACAGCTAATGGCGTTTCGTTTTTAATCACAGCTCAAGCAGAACTCAAGAATATAAAATGGAAAGCAAATGAAAAGAGTCTTGAAGGGGGCGGGACATGTCAGATACTAGACAGCATTTGATTGGTCAGAAGATTTGGTAATAAACTAAAGTATGAGGTAACATCCAAAAAACGTTGATCCATTTAGGCAGAAGTGACATTTTGGATGTTTATATCTTGTACATGGAAATCTTTCACTGTCACATGGACAACACTAGGTCAGAGGAGAAAAAGAGAGAGAGAGAGAAAAAAAAAATTTAACATACAGAGTCATGTCACATTTACAGAGAGCTTCCATATCCCATCTAGCAGTAAAATACGGGGTCTCAGGTTCTACTGTACCTACTGTCAGTAAAAAAATTGCACCAAGCAAGTGAATTTAGCACAGTTGTTGACTTGTTTTAATCACTTGCACTTGTGTCTTGTCATAGTACACTAGCGCATAAGCAATAAATGATGTCAGTACGTAATAACCAATATCCAATTGTCTGCGTCACAATGAATCAGTTCTGTTGAGTTGACTTTATTAGTACCCATAGGATTTTTTTACAGCAGAGATTGGCATTTGATATAAACAATAACAACAATCAAATCCAATCATCACAGACACACAGGTTCCCACAGAAATCGCATCAGGTAACAAAAATAATTAAAAATAAAAATACTTAAGAGCGACAACAGAAGATGCAACAAAGCTATTTCTGTAATTGTCTGTCCAGCTAAAAAGCATCTCCCGTCAGGTTGAAGTTTTCAGAAGGTTAAACTCCTCAGAAACAGGATGAGAACTACTACTGGTGATATACTAGGCAATCTGTAAATAGTCACCTTAGAATTATATGGTTCTAACTGACATTTTTGTCAAAATTGAGTTATTGACATATTCTTATTAAATGACAACTTATTTACATTATGGGATGTTTTTTTATAAGTTGTTTACATTTTAAGACTTTTTATTTAAAAAACAAATGTCACACATATTGTTTGCTATGGAATGCAAAAACTCAATGAAGCTCAATATCTCAAAATCATTCAGAACGTAGATAGAACCTTATAATTCCAAGGTGACGAAATGCTGCCTACTACACAGGGATTCAATACTCAGCTGTGATTCCCCAATCAACCTACTAGACCACCTAATAATCTGTCTCAGTCTATTGAGTTATTGGGCTTTGAAGGTAATCAGTTCATAACTCAACACATATGAACGTGTGTAGATCAGCCGATCCATCAGCGGATCCAAGTATATCAGCTCATAGACAGACCAGTTGATCAACGCAACTTTGAAACAATCCAGCGTATCGGTGTTTGAACAGTAATGAAGAGTGGTGAACAGATGACCTTCACGGCCAATCACAGTCATTTCTGTTGAGCACATGAACACAATGGTCAATCAGCTGTGTTTAAGAATGCGTTCAACCGTGCTAAAATGTTTGCAGGAAATGGACGTTTTAAAAATTTCAGTACTGATTGGTACCGAAGTCGATACTTTTGACTACACTAGAGCAAGTAACATTTCGTAGCTCAAAAAAAAAAAAAAAAAAAATGTGCCTCAAAGCAACACTGCAGTTTTTTGTTTCTGAATCCGTTTATGAGTGAATTAGTTGGGCCAATGATACATTCAGTAAGACAACCTGCTTATAAATCAGACATTTTGAATAAATTGCTAGAATGAATGGTGGTTTAGTGTGATATAATTGATGACAAACCAAGGAACAAATCACAAAAACACATTCTGAAAAATGAGACCCATTGCAAATATGTAACACTCAGTAGCTTTACATACATAATTTGCACTTTTCCCAACTAAACATTATACAAAAAAATTAATCAATTATGTTGACTGCACATTTGCATAGTTCATTACACCAAATTTGTCCAAATTATGATTTACTCTCAGTCTTCCCTAATAATACAGCATTTTCTGTGCCTTTTCCATAGCATTTACAGCAAGCCTGAGCACTCAGTAGAACAAGCAACAAATATACCACTGACCCTGAGATGAGGAGGAGGCTTTGGCATGTTTTCAGCATTTTCTCCCCTAATTTCCCTTAATTCACATTACATGATTTGATCTGCTTTAAAATGGAAAACAAATTGCTTTGGCACAGCATGCATGCATGTTTGTATAAATACAGAGGCATTGTTATGCACAGCTGTTCGGTTTAATTTGATCTCTCTTTCTTTCTGTCATTTCCTATGTATTATGAACTATGTTGTGATTGACAAGCGTACGCACAGGAACAACAACCAGAGGCAGATCCTGTCAATTTTTCAACCCAGGCTCTTTCTGAAAACATAGCCCTATATACATTTCTGGAGAGCCACAAATAAGTCCTAGGAGGTACTTTTTTTGCAGTTTTTGCGAATCCACCACAGGCCACTGTGTACGCTTGGAGATCCCTAATTTCTCTTTCGAGTGCCATTGCTGCTCTTCTTGTGTAAAAACACCAGAGGCTGCTGTCGACTGACTGACCAACCGACCGATACTACCCACCCTCCCCCTTCCCTAAACCAGTGGTTCCCAAAGTGGGGGTCGCAGGACAATGAGAGGGGGTGGATTGGTGATTTCCAAAAGTCAAATAACCTTTATTAAACTATTAGAATTAACATTTTAACCATAACCCACAGAAGATAACAGTAGTAGTATTTAATAGTAAAAAACGACATACAAATGAAAAGCCATCAGCCTTTAAATATTTTTTTTTCATAGGATTGGCGTTTACGTTAGATTAACACAGCAATAGCATCAGAAGTTGCCGTGAGCACCAGAGTGAATGTGTCGACGCACTAACCACTACGCCATTGGCACAGACCGTGTTGTTTGTTTTAAAGACGAAATGCAGCCATATGTAGTTCTGGCTACATAATTTGCGAACTCCAGAAATGTATATAGGGCTAAGTTTTCAGAATGAGCCTATGTTGTTTTTTTTTCCTTTTTCAAATATTTCCCAAATGATATTTAACAGTGCAAGGATTTTTTTTTCACAGTATTTACTATATTTTTTCTTCTGGAGAAAGCCTTATTTGTTTTATTTCGGCTAGAATAAAAGCAGTTTTTATTTTCAATAATCAATATGATTAGCCCCCTTAAGCAATATTTTTTTTTAAATTTCTACAAAAGGTAGAAAGTTACACTTTCTACAAAACAAACCATCATCACAAAATGACCTGCCTAAATACTCTAACTTGCTTAGTTGACCTAAATAACCTAGTTAAGCCTTTAAATGTCACTAAGCTGAATACTAGTATCTTGAAAAATATCTAGTAAAATATTATTGACTGTCATCATGGCAAAGATAAAATAAATCAGTTATTGGAAATTAGTTATTAAAACTATTATGTTCGAAATGTGTTGAAAAAAAACATACAGGCGGTCTAATATTTCTGAATTCAACTGTATATTTGATTCACACAATTAACAGGCTTCAGGATTTAGTTATTTTTACTACATTTTCCAAACATTTATATAGTGACATTTTATTTGTAGCAAAAAATATATGCAATTATAAAAAAAAACGTGGCTGTAAGCGCATGTTTCTGACTAAAGCTTTAAAAAGCAAAGTGATATTAGCTGGTCATCGGAGGTCTGTGATTATGTACCATTACTGCACAGACAAGCAGTAATTTGTCTTGATAATTGGCACTGGCACAAAGACCCAATCAGGACGGCCTGCTAGGTGATGCTGGCATGGTAATTACAGTTGGACAGGAAGCTTGGCATCCTCGTGGCCTCCGTTTTAGGGTCAGAGTTCAACTTAAGTCAACTTTCAGAAGATAGAAAGCTCTCGGGTATAAAGATAGAAGCATTTAGGCAATCTAAACCCCCACAATACCACAGATTAGCTTTATGTCCAAGGCGTAACTATTCATGTGCTGTTAAAAGGATTCTGATGGTGACAAGTGCACATGAAAAAATAATGACATTTAAAATACTGATATTTCTCTCATTTAAGCATAATGGTTACAGAATTGGGCTAATAACATGGTTTAAACTCCATTAAACTATTAAAAGGATTTTAAAGGCTCAACATTAAGGATTAGGACCATTTTCACAGACCAAAACACAAAACATATTTTAATATTGCTGTTTTTAATATTAGAAATTAGCCTATATTTTTATTTAATAACTTTTTTTATTTAGTTTTAATTTATTTTCTCTAATATTTTTATTTTACGCACATATTTTTTATTCGGCTTATTCCCTACCTTATCAGAAGTCGCCACAGCAGAATGAACCACCAATTTCTTTGGCTATTGTTTTACAAAGCGGATGATATTATTGTATTCCATTTGCATTTAATTTACATTTAAGCTTTTGTTTTGACAAAAAGCAATGCATTTCATATTTACTAACATTAATTATACTTTATACATATAGACCATTTCAATGTGTTCATGTCATTGGCCAATGAACATTTCCTGCTTGTTGTCAAAGTCAAACTATTTCATAACTATAACAAGAGGCAATTCAATCATGATTTAACATAAAAACAACTATCATAACATTATTTATCAATATGTGGACCTTTTAAGATTCTCAGAAGTTTTGAAAATTAGAAAAAAAAAAAAGAAAAAAAAAATGTAAAACAGGAAATACATTAGGACCATTGTCATGGTTTACATGCCTCAAAAAGGTCTATTTAAAATATATAAATGTATATTGTAAAAACGTCATACATTCACATACATATAATTTAATATAATGTCTTAAAAATAGGGCTGCATGATATTGAAAAAATCTGAGTCCTGCTGTGATATATATTGTGATATGATTTGAATAGCTCTATTTGGAAAGGTTTCATTAATTAGATTAACATTAATTACATTTTTTGCAGATGCACTGCATAGAATTAATATAGTAAAATACAAGCATATATAAAAACGACACAGCAAAAATAAAAAGTTAAATAAATAGTGCATAATGCTGGGGAGTCTAACGTTATTAAAATATAAATAAAAAATAAAAAACGAACAATTAAAATGTAAACCGTTATCGTTGTATAAATAATTTTACACCATAATATAAAATACCATAATATCTTTATCCTTTACTCAATAGTAATCAAATCCTGCGATGTTACTATTGCAAAGACACATTGCGAAATCGATGCTCGAACAAGATATTGTTCAACCTTATCTAAAAATTAGTTAGTTTTTTTTATTTAAATGTATTTTCATAACAGAGGCTTCTATTTTGCTGCTTCTTTTTATACTAATTTTGTCATGTTATTTGCTAAAGATGCAGTAGGTGATTGTCTTTAGAAACATTTTTTTTTTTGTGCTGGTTGAAAGTCTTTTCACATTTCAATAGTAATCTATCTAAATTTATGTATATATTTTTTTATATATACTAGGTAAGGCATTAGACAAAAAAATGTTTGCCTAATTAAAAAGTCAGGCCAATAAATACCTCTATTATGATAGGTAACTCAAACTGTCTGTCAACAATTTTAAATTAGTATTTTTGCATGTGCACGTGAAGCATGGCCATCTACAGCTGAAAGAGGGTGACATCAGGTAAACTCAGCATCAACCTGAACTTCTTTCTGAAAGACCAGCGTGGCCTTGTATCCATGAAAAGAAAGACTGTTTTTAAAAGGGCTTCTGCCAAAAATGTAAAATCAAAACGTTTTCAAATCCTGAAGCAATATCAGAGTTACTTTTGTATGCTGGAGGAAAATGAGGTTATGCAGAATAAAACTATCTGAGGGATGACACCATGGCTGAAGTATTACATTTGGAGAGGTATGTTTTAGAACTATTTTAGTTACGCAAAGCTTATGTAGATTGTGTTCTTGTTTATGAATGGGTTTATATGCACACGTGTTTTTCAGTTTTTTTCAAGTTCATGGGGTATCTTTTACAGCATCTATAATATAGCTGGTTAAATAGACCTAAGCATTCATTTAGTTGTTCAAGTGTAAAAGGAGATGAAAACAAGCGATGCACGACGATCAGTGAGCACAATTGAAAACGAAAAGTCACTCATTGTCTTGGTAAGGTATAATGTAAAAAGATGGCAGGGCATTTCTGTTTTTAGCACTCTTTTTATTTATTCGAATAACAGAACACAAGTAAATAGTGCTCTTCCTCCTAACCAGCTTTACTGAGGTGAAGTTTGATTTATATTAGCACATTCGTTCATTTGTGAACTGTGACAACATGTGACATGCTCCCACTTTAACGCTACTTTGAATATTGGGTCTAAAAGAGCGTATAGGAATGACTTCAAGACATCAGCACTGTTTTATTGACTGTGAACAATATTGTATTTTATAGTCATTGGCTGATTATATGATTTCACTATTTAGAATTTGCAAACAATACTTTTCTGAAATTATATTATTAAAGGAGAATGTCTGAACGTGCAAATAAAAAAACAACTTTACCCCAATGCCAGTTTTGGGGAAATATAATTTCCGCACCCCGCTGGCCTGTCAAAAACTGCACTGGACAAAGTGTGTGGGCGTGCACTTTTACAGCCATTATGCGAACGTTAGCGTTTTTGCAGGTCACTTACTGCACCTTCAATTATACATTTACAAAAAGAAATATTACAAAATTAAATTTGCATGGCAGTCTCCAATTCAAACATACAGTATATACACACACACACATATACATATACATATATATATATGGGCAATTCCATGCAAATGTCAACCTTGCCATGAAAAAAAATTAAGTTTTCAACAAAATACCGAAACAGTTTCTATGTTTTTTGTGTAAGTAAGTATTTTACAGTACTTTAAACATACTCAAAAATGTCTCTGTCATTGTTTTTGAACAATTTAATTTGCTTTACCAAAGTCACACGAATGGCAATTTCACATTGGTCACATCCATAACGCAGAGGTGTCACATCCATAACGAAGCTTTTTTCTCATAAATGCAAAAATATTACATAAAATAAAATCAATGATGTTTGTTTTATAGAGAGCCAACTCTTATCATGTTGATTAGCATAATTGTTGGGGGGTTGAGCAGTTTAATTGGCAGATTTTCTACTAAGTATGTTGTATACTGTAAACTCACAGACTTTTTTTGTCACATCCATAACGCATGTTTATTTCCCTCATTTAAAGTACAAAACATGTTTACAGATTGATATTTTTCTGATCTTATAACTCTGTGGTCAGTAGTTTTGTAAAATATAAACAGATGGTTCAATATAATGTTAATGTAAACTTTTTATGTGAATTTATGTTTTGAGTTTTTACTGCAAATGTCACATCCATAACGCTGGAATTGCTCATATATATATATATATATATACATACATACACACATATGCATGCATGAAGAGTTCAGATGCAAAACCCTCTAAATTCATCAGACCTCTTTTCTTGTAAACAAGTATTTTCTATATAGCTCCTAAAATTAGGTTCAGAAGTTTCATGTTATATGTAATGATTAGGTTATTAACTAGTAAATCAAATAATTTTTTTTCCAAAAATGTCACTTTAGACAATTCTTTGGTTTTTAACAAGGTAAATTTTCTTTTGCGTCAAAACCAGCTAAATCCACCAGTGCTTTTTTTTTTTTTGCAAAAACCTGTAAATCCACCTATTGGAACAAGACAGTGTATTTAGATGAAAATCACTAAAGATGCAATTAGAAATTATTTTACCAAACATAACACATACACAAACCACCTGAAATTTAAAATATATAAATCTGTCAAGTAAGTGGCGGTTCATTCCGCTGTGATAAACCAGGGAAAAAGCAGAAGCAAAATGAATAAAATCTGTCAAGTAAGTGCATTAATCAATAACATTAAAACTGACATAATTAAATCTTAACAATCTGTTGTCATTTCTGATATTTGGGATTTAGATTTAATGTAAGTAGAACAATGTAAACATTGCAAACATTGTAAGATAAGCTTGTTAGATTCAAATAATGTAGTGTAAAACATTGTGAAACATCAATATCTGTGCATTGTCCATTAATATAAAAAGCTTATCAGATGTATAGGTATTATGAAGTAATACAAATAATGTATAGTTTTATACATTATATGTATCTTTTAAAAAAAACTTACATTAGCAGATAAATCACAAGGTAGTCCTACTGGGCAAAAAGGGGATGTCTCTCAGACAATCTTAGAAGCTGTCATTCACTCATTCATTCTCACCATACTTAAGGTCTTGGTCTCTTGTTTATCCTCATAGCATCCACGTGGAATAAAAGAACGGCATTTTAACTTCTTTTGTGAAACGCAGTTGCCGTTTAATGTATAACAAATCGGACTCAAAGTAGCATCACTGCGCAAAAAAACGTTATGAATGCATGCTGCACTTCCGACAGTACATTGCGTTTTCTTTTTCTTTTTGAGGTAAGGGACGTTTTCATTTGCCATTCACTGACAGTCGGACAGGCTCATCCAGTTCATCAATCTCCATCTTTTAAAATTGAAATCGGAATAAAACAGTCTGCTCAAAAAGCCAGCATATCAGCGCGCTGCTACATTGAAAACATGATTCGATTCGCGCCTTCTGATTGGTTCTCGGCATATAGCGGATTTTGCTGTCAAAGGCAAGTGGCGTTTAGCGGCTTTTGCCAACAAAATGTTATTTCTGAATGCGCTGACTCTGGGATTTGGATGATTAGAAGCAAATCTATTTGTTGATGGTGTACTACGTGCCTAAAGCATTCACTCAATGCCATTATCTCATTTTTGGTGGAAGTGGCGTTTAGCGGTTTTTGCATCTGAACTCTTCATATTTTTTTAATTGATGGCGTACAATACAAAACAATATGACATATTCTATTTCCATAGTTATTCCTGATAGTTATGACGCAGACAATTCGGTATCGGTTCAGTAATAATCATAACCGGTTATTATGTACTGACGTCATTTATCTCCTATGCGCTATGTCGCGGTAGCTTACTATGGCGAGGGAGGAGAGCGCGAGTGTTTACAATGCTTCGCCTACTTGACGCACAAACTGTCCACAATTTCACTGAGTGTGTGTTTTCTGGACACTCTTTCACTGACACTTACAGCAGAAACCTGCGATTGAGAGAATGAAAGTAAACTCCATTACTCTCTCTCTCTCTCTCTCTCGCTGTGGCCCATTTGACCTGCTGGCGTGACTTTTTCTCTCCTCTCGGCTGATACGGCGATACTTCTGGATAAAGGTCTGCATTCCCGCGGGTGTAAGGCGGGAGCCGCTGGACCAGACCAGATTTTTTGCGGCGCGGAAATAAATTTCCGAATAAAGCGCGGGAGCTGTCGGTAACTCTGGTGTAAGTTGTACGGGAGCGGGCGGTCTAACAATATCGCACCCGAGCAAGCACGTGTGTGTGTGTGTGTGTGTGTGTGTGTGTGTGTGTGTGTGTGTTTATGTGTGTGAATGAGAGGGCGTGATGCTCTGTGTCGCTTCCTTGGTGCTGTGTGTCTATGTGTGTGTGTGTGTGTGTGTGTTTATACAGACAGCCCCAAATATAAAACTGTGTTTGGGGAAAGCATCGACAATGCACCGTGATGCACCGAGATATCGAATTGAACCGAATCGATGGCATGATAATCGTAACCGAACCGAACCGAACCATGAGACCAGTGTAGGTTCACACCTCTAATATATATATATATATATATATATATATATATATATATATATATATATATATATATATATATATATATATATATATATATATATATATATATACAGGCAGTGCAGAATTATTAGGCAAATGAGTATTTTGACAACATCATCCTCTTTATGCATGTTGTCTTACTCCAAACTGTATAGGCTTGAAAGCCTACTACCAGTTAAGCATATTAGGTGATGTGCATCTCTGTAATGAGAAGGGGTGTGGTCTAATGACATCAAAACCCTATATCAGGTGTTGATGTCATTAGACCACACCCCTTCTCTTTGGCAAAATGAGTCAAAAGAAGGACTTGACAGGCTCCGAAAAGTCAAAAATAGTGAGATATCTTGCAGAGGGATGCAGCACTCTTAAAATTGCCAAGCTTCTGAAGCGTGATCATCGAACAATCAAGCATTTCATTCAAAATAGTCAACAGGGTCGCAAGAAGCGTGTGGAAAAACCAAGGCGCAAAATAAACTGCCCATGAACTGAGAAAAGTCAAGCGTGCAGCTGCCAAGATGTCAAGATGCCACTTGCCACCAGTTTTGCCATATTTCAGAGCTGCAACATCACTGGAGTGCCCAAAAGCACAAGGTGTGCAATACTCAGAGACATGGCCAAGGTAAGAAAGGCTGAAAAACGACCACCACTGAACAAGACACACAAGCTGAAACGTCAAGACTGGGCCAAGAAATATCTCAAGACTGATTTTTCGAAGGTTTTATGGACTGATGAAATGAGAGCGAGTCTTGATGGGACCGTGGCTGGATCGGTAAAGGGCAGAGAGCTGAAAGGGCAGAAAAACATGATTTTCATGCAGGACAATGCTCCATCACATGCGTCCAAGTACTCCACAGCGTGGCTGGCAAGAAAGAGTCTAAAGGAAGAAAAACAATTGACATGGCTTCCTTGTTCACCTGATCTGAACCCCATAGAGAACCTGTGGTCCATCAAATGTCCATCATCAATAATAAAGTTAATCCTCAAAAATACAACTTGCCTAATAATTCTGCAGTCCCTGTATGTATGTATGTATAGATGAGAAGAGGTTCAGAAAAAGCTACAATCCTCCTAAATCATTCTTGACAGGTGAGGGCATTCCTGCTTGCGACCCGTCGAAAGGCCACATAAAAGATATTAAACTCATCAACTTGACGATTAGGTAAAAAATAGAGGGTTTTCAATTACATGCTTGCTGTGGACTCTTGAGAAAGGTCACCGGGCGGCCCTGATGTGACATGGCATGCATGCATGATTTCAGAAACTCCACACTTCATGTTCATTATTCTGCGAGTGGAGCCGTTTTAAAGAGGATGACATTAACCACCATTGTGAAGAGCAGCGATGGGGACAGATCGCTCGCTAAAGGTTAATTCAAACTAAAGAAGTCAACCAATCACAACGCTGAAGCTGGTGTCCAACAGGCAGTTCAAGGGAACGAATGAATTCTTATTCACAATGAACCCTACAGTTCATCACATGCTCTCACCTCTTATCATTTTTACTGACAATGCTGGAGCTTTCTGACAGCCGGAGCCTGGAGACTAGCAATTTTAACCTATTATGAGATCAGAGAAATAAATTGCATCTTTTTTGGAGGCGTTTCCCCTCATTATTTTAGGCTAGATGGAAGTTTTTTCATTAAATGACATTAAATGAGCTGACTTTGATTCGGGATGGCAGCTGGGCTGTAGGCAGGGGGTCTGATTATATGGTTTTTGCATTAAAATTAGCAGCGTGCCCTAAAGCCAAACATGAGACGTCCTTGTGTGAGGTCACGGTGATGTACTGAGGGTCCATACATGAGGGTCAGCGAAGTCACGAATTGGAGCAGGATGAGAATTAAATGTCCACAGCTTGTGTGGCTTCCTCTGCGTTTCCATCACTTCAAGCTATTCTTTATCGCTTCTCAAGGTGCAGGTTATTTCATGCACAGCGAGTGGTGGAAAATGGCTTGCTAAAAGGAGCACGATGGCATCCTTCCTAAAAAAGAAGAAAAATAACATGGTATTTAAATGCGCCTTTTGATTTTAGGGCCTCAGGCTGAACAGATATTGCTTTATACAGCATGTTCCCCTTCATACAGGGAACTAGGGGTGTGCTATATTAACTAATTTTAGAGATAAAGGATGTTAATATAGATCAACCTATTCAGGTGAATGCGTTTCTGCACTCGTACAACTGTGGATGTTTAAAAATATAATATTAAATCATAAAAAAAAATTTAAATAATGCAGTTCTGTGAGGAAATATTAGCCATCTGTTTAATTGCAGTTATTCAAATCACACGACTTCCTGTATTTCTGTTGGAATTTACCACACTTTGTCTTAACAAAAACAAACTTAAGCATAAAAAGTTACAAATAATGAAATATGCATATTATTGATATATTTATATTCAAGAAATTTTCATTCATTCATTTTCATTTGGCTTATTCCCTTTTTTTTTAGGGGTCGCCACAGAGGAATGGACCACCAATTATTCCAGCATATGTTTATGCAGTGGATGCCCTTCCAGCCGCAACTCAGTACTGGGAAACAAGAAATTTTCCTTACATTTTAAAGTTTATTGGATTTTCATGCCACAAACCCTAAGATTTGCATGACACAAACTAGGCTTATAATATTCTGTCCTTTAATAGGACTATAAGAGAATCTGTTTGTCAGAAATAAGTTTTCAGTTTGGTACACCGTCTGTCCAACGCAATTTCATGACAATCCATAACTTTTGGATTTAGTGGCTAATTCATAATCATTTGTACGATCTCATTTATACATTTTAAAATTTGCTTATCCCTCAATGAGGGATAGGTTTAGGGGTGGGATTTGTGGGACAGGTCTCCTTGTAAAAATTATATGTTTTCATCGAAATGAAAATGTATGTATTTGTATGAAGTAGACACTTTTTTGACAATACGTAAAAAATACATTTCCTCTTGAGATCGGGATGGAAAATCATGCACTCATTCAGACCAAAATAATGCCAAAGTTTAATAGCTAATTTAATTAAACAATCTCTTAGTCACAAAGACGAGCCCCATAATACATACAAGAGATGTACAGTTCCAGTAAATGTCAACCTTGCCATGAATATTTTCACCAAAATAGCAAAACCCTTTTTAAGTTGTGTGTAGGTATTTTAAAGTACTGTAAAAAATACTCAAAAATTCATTCATTTATTTTCCTTTAGCTTAGTTCCAAATATTATTAGGAGTCGCCAAAGCGAAAAGAACTGCCAACTATTCCAGCATATGTTTTACGCAGCGGATGCCCTTCCAGCCGCAACCCATTACTGGAAAACACCCATACACACTCACATTCACACACACACACACACACACTGACTATGGCCAATTTAGTACATCCAAATCAACCACATACCAAATCGACAGTGCTAACCACTAGGAATACAAAGGTTTTTGGTAAAAAATTGTATTGCCCTGTTGTCCTTCCACGGTTCAGTGTGCCCTGTCATACGCGGTTTAGAATATGCATTATTAACATTGGTTTGGTAATAAAAACAACTGTAACAAAGCAAAAAAAGTTCTGCTTTAGTGCTTCCGATTACCTTTCACATGCACTGCACGTGTCCAATAAACCCTTAGTGTTTAAATTTGTTGTTGACATTGTTTCCTCATGTGTCAGTGTGTGTAGTTTCTCAGCATGGCAAGTGATAGAGATAAAACTCCAAAGCGCAGGTGAGACAAAAGCACAGCACATTGCCGTCAGTGTTTTAACAGACACTCATTGTAAATTCAGATAGAACACGAAAAAATAACGAATGCTGATTTTTTATATTTTTTAGCAAAGATAGCCTATATTACTGGTCACTAACAGGCAGCTCAAGGTCCTTGTCTACACTCAAACAAATATTTTTTTTTGCTCGTTCAAACTACTTATTTCAAATGAGCTGAAACACCAAAATTCTTGAGATTTCATTGGGACAACTTAATTTATGTTCAATCCACATTAATTGGTTAAAAGTATGAAGTTGACTTAATTTGTGTTAGGACAACATGAATGAATTGTGTGAAACACTGCATTTTTTTTACAGTGTAGACCCAGAAGCGTCCCATACAGACCCTGACATTCAACAGGTCTGATACTTCAGTACTTCACCCGATCCTCCCGCTATTTATTCACTGTGTTTACCTGCTGTCTACTAAGAAACGTTTTCTCAACTGACTGTACCCGCTGAACTAAGACGAGAGAAAAGAGCTGAACGCTTTTGCTTAAGTTTCATTCATGGTGCTGGTAAGTGATAACGAAGCTCCCTGGAATAATGGGTAATGAACATGCACTGTTGCCTTGGTAATGAAAGCATAATGTAGACAGAAGTAATCAATACTTTAAAGTGCTCAGTTATTAAGATGTGTACAGATTAAGTAAGATTATTATCTGCATAATTGGTTGAGATAAAATCAAAAAGAGCTTGATTGCCAGGTATGTTCACACATTCGAGAAATTTGTTTTTGTGACAGAGCTTCTACAGTGCAACAGAATTACAGAGACAGGACAAAAAACAGATAAAATAATATAATTTCATTTGTTGTGTCAATATGTAAAAAAGAAAAAGTAAAAAAAAAAATGTAAAACAGAAAAAGGGCTAAATTAAGCTTTTTCTCTTTATTTTCTTAAGCATTTTATTTGAACATACAATTTTCAAAATCCCCTACATTTATTTATTAATGAGAGAACATGCAAATCTACAGTCATATGTGTGAAGCTGTTGTATTGTCAGGTGTTTGTTACCCAATAAATAGGTTTATTGTTCTTTTAATTTTTCTGTAGTCATTTTTTTTTCTAAACTGCACATGCTGTATCATACCGAAACCGTGACCCTAAAGCCGTGATACATACCGAACCATGAGTAGATTGAACCGTTGCACCCCTACTAACCACTGAGCCACCATGCCGCCTTAATACTCAAAAATGTTAATAATCATATTTGATTTACCAAAGTCACACAAGTGCCAATTTCACATCGGTCACATCCATAACAAAGCTTTTCCCTAATAAATGCAACAATGTCAAAAAGAAAATCAATCATTTTTGTTCTAGTGAGCCAACTCTTCTCCTTTGGATTAGCTTAATTTATTTTGGGTTGTGCAGTTTAAGTCACAGAATTTCTATAAATATGTTGTATACTGTAAACTCACAAACTTTTTTTTGTCACATCCATAATGCATGCTTATTTTCCTCATTTAATACATAAAAAATGTTTACAGATGGATATTCTTCTGATCACTTAACTCTGTGGTTAGTAGTTTTGGGAAATATAAACAGATGTTTCAATAAATTGTTAACATATTCTTTCTCTGTGAATTTATATTTTACATTTTTACTGCAAATATCACATCAATATTGCTAGAATTGCTTGGATATAAAACCCATAAATATACAAAACAATCCTGAATATGTGTTTGCGTGGATTTCTGAAGCTGAAAATATTCTCATTCAGACAAAGAATAACTTTATCTACATAATGTCGAAGATCTTTTAATAAGGTTTCGTGACAGTTAATAGGTTAATATCAGAGAGAGAGAGAGAGAGAGAGAGAGTAATTTTTTTTTTTTTTTATATCTTTCAGTGAGAACATTCATGATGTCCAGAGTGTGTCACAGCAGGCCAGACAGCAGGAGCAGCTCTTCCCACAGCCGTGTTCCTGCTGACAAGCGTTTACCAGCACAGCCACTCTGACAAGCCTCTCATCTTCTCGTTTCATCTTCACCTCCAGCATCAGTCAGTCCCTGGAGTGTGTGCGCACACTTAATATGTGATCATACACACAGGTTACCCACCAGAAAAATACTACAGTTATCTACAGTTCTTACATGTCAAAGCATCTATGCCCACAAGGGAATACAATAGACATAAGATTCTAACGCTATGATAACTCTGGATAAAATATCACGGTCAGATTTGGGAAAGAATATGTTAGCATTATATTGTGACATCCGTTTATATTTTCCAAAACCACTAACCACAGAGTTAAGGGATCAGAAAAAATATCCATCTTGAACCGTACTCAAGTTCGATTGCCCCCCCTTGCCACCTTCTCGGTTGGTTTGTGTTCACACTGTCTTTTTTCCTTCTGAACCCCGGTACGCTTGGGTCATGGAGCTGCTGGTGTACAGCTGTTGCTAGGTGACGGACACGAAAGCAAAGTGCCAAAATGGAAAGACGTCCACACATCGCGGTCGTTCTGCTTTTACTGAATCTTTTGGTTTTGGACATACAGAAAGATTCTAAACGTTCAGAACATCACACGATGTCTGCAGAAGCTGTTTTTGGAGGTGACAAGCAGACAATATCACTGTGCTTGCCCTGGCTCAGTCCCGCTTGTACCAAGGTACAATACGTGAATCACAGACACACACGCATAAATTAAATGTTATGAAAACGATGGTTTGTAGTACAGTTGGCGATTCACTTCCGTTATTTGGTATGATTGCATTCATATCAGAAGTGAACTGGACTAGAGTGTGCGTGAACCATACCCCAGACCACCTCTTTCAGGCGGACTTGAGTACGGTTCGTGGGTGCACACCCAAGTTCAGAAGACACGTTAACACTAGCTAAACGTACCATTCTCTGACATCAAATGAACCCGGGTGGGGACCAAAAGTGCTAGTGTGAAAGCACCCTAAATGAATGAGGGAAATAATTAGAAAAAATAATCGGAAATGTATGTATGATGTTATGGAAGAGTGGGTGGAGTGAATCGCAGACAATCAATCAGAGATTGAACCACTTTCACTGCATTACATACACAGACCAATCTTCTACTGTAGAAGTAAATTTCTCATTTAATACCTGTTCAAGTTTCATCACTTGAAGTGATCTGAAATCTATCAGTGATATTTGTGGTAATTGATAAATGGAGCAAATAAAAATATAAAAATTGTCTTGAATGATGCGCCATGCTCGGTGTACTAGCTATTCAAATATGAAGATATGAAATGGAAGAAAGTTTGGTCAATATCAAGTAAGTTCTGTATACACAGTAATGTAAATAATGTCTCCTAAAACTTCCTAATTTTATGAATGTTTTAACTTGGATATGTTGAAGGTTGTGGTATTAAAAATCTGCAGCTTATCATTTGCTCTTTGTAAAAAAAATAAATCTATATCTGGGATTTTATATCTAGGAAAAAAAAAAAAAAAAACAGTGTAAATATATGATGCCATGTCATTTGCTTTTGTGCAAGATACAATTAATTCTAAAAGTAGAATTTCATACCTTAAACAACTTTACACAACTCAACAACAATGTAAAAATAAATGGAATAAAGTGAAGGTAAAACTTTACCAACAAATGTGAAAATAAACGATACTATTCTACTTTACAAATATTAAAAACAAAAAAGCTATCCCATTAATCTGGTTAATTATGTAAATATATTTACCCTGGTAATAAGTCTGTGCTGTATATTCTCTAAAAAACAAATGGTTCATGTTTCCCAGCAAATATGCTTACAACTCTCATGTCATATTTCATAAAACACAAGTTATATTAGTGTTTGAAGCAGACTATACTGTAATTTAAGAGACTTGCTTTGCAAACATGAATAGCACATATATATGCAATGCATTCAAAACGCGTCATTCATCTTAAGGTATTCTGAAAACCCTGTACTGTATATGGCAAATGGGCTATATGCACCGCTCGTGTTTTTTAGAAAATGATAAACTTCTGGTGAAAACTTAATGTGACTATTTTCGACTTCATAACCATGCTGAAAAAAAACAGCATATGCTGGTAAGGCATGTTTTGATGCTGGTATGCTGGTCTTGTTGGTCTCAATGCTGGTCAGGACCAGCACTGAGACCAGCATCGAGAGCAGCAAGTCCAGCATTGAAACCAGCAAGACCAGCATTAAGCATTGATCATTAAGCATTGACACCAGCATCGATACCAGCATTGAGACCAGCATACACAATGAAACAAACCTTACCAGCAGATGCTGTTTTTTTAGCAGGTATGGTTCCTTTTGCAGCATCGATGTTGTAATGTAATGTACAATACATTCAGTTGAATAGACTGCATTATTTGCATCTATTTGGTTGTTCAAGCATAAAACAAGATGAAAGACAAGATGAAAATAAGATGAAAAATTAGCAGGTGAGCACAGAAACTCCAAAAATACTGGGATAAAATATACTGTCATATTTTAAAGACAAGGCATGGAACACGGCCACCTCCCCCCCCCCCCCCCCCCCTTCCCGCCTTGAATTTTTTTTTCTTTTTTAAATATTTCCAAAATGATGTTTAACAGAGCAAGGACATTTTCACAGTATGTCTGATAATATTTTTTCTTCTGGAGAAAGTCTTATTTGTTTTATTTCGGCTAGAATAAAAGCAGTTTTTAATTTTTTATAAGTCATTTTAGGGTCAAAATTATTAGCCCCTTTAAGCTATATATTTTTTCGATAGTCTACAGAACAAACCATTGTTATACAATAACTTGCCTAATTACCCTAACCTGCCTAGTTAACCTAATTAACCTAGTTTAGCCTTTAAATGTCACTTTAAGCTGTATAGAAGTGTCTTGAAAAATATCAAGTGAAATGTTATTTACTGTCCTCATGGCAAAGATAAAATAAATCAGTTATTAGAAACGAGTTATTAAAACTATTATGTTTAGAAATGTGTTGAAAAAAATCTTCTCTCCGTTAAACAGAAACTGGGGAAAAAATAAACAGGGGGGGCTAATAATTCGGGGGTGTTTACACAATTCTGTTTTGTTTACAGTACATCCATCAAAAAAATCTAGACTCTACCCTATTAGTCTTATTGTGTCAGCCTGCAAATCGATGTTGTGGCTCATCATGTGACATCATTTCCTCTAATTTGAAGCACAATTTCAGAAATGAACACGCTACTTATAAACCAGGACCACAATATAACTTATAAAAACAAAAATTCAAATCAAAGATTTCTAGCACAGGCTACCAGCATTACATAGCATAGGCCAACGTCATGGCTCAAAAACCATGTAACTGTTAAAATACTGATGGGGGGAGGGTTGATACCCGTCAACCCTCTCGTTTTTCCCGGGATTCTCCCGTATTTTACAGTTCTATCCCGCTATCAACCCGTAAAGGTATTTTCCTGTATTTCTCCCATGTTTTCAATCCTTCTATGAAGGGTGGTAATAATATACACAATCCATACCACTGAACCACCAGGGGACCCCACTCTGTCTTAAATGTGAATCTGGTCTGTGTTTTATTTTATTTAGGCATGAAAACACTTTAAAATAAATATAAAAACGGCGCTTTTCATTAAAGGCGCCGTTGCCCCTCCTATGCAATCCTCAAAGCAGTCATATAGCAGTGCGTGACTGTCAGCTGACGCGCTCCATAGTGATAAATAGACGGTGTTTCCCAAACGGATTCTGCACACACGATTTGAAGCAGAGTGAAAGTCTGGGTTTAGTGTGCATGTTTAAACAGAAATATACACATAATTAATAGTAATAACACCTAAAGATGTCGATCTTGGTGTTTTTTTTTTCCAAACACAACTAATTTTGTCCTAAATGAGCATAAGTTAGGAAAGCAGTCGAATGCTTTTATTATAGATGTGTATTTTTAAAGTGATACCTCTGTTAATGTTAATAAACGAAAAATATAAACAAATGAGAATCAGAATGTGTAAGTTATACAGCGAAGAAAAGATTAAGATTTGATAACTTGATTCTATTTCTTTATAATATAGGGGTGTCAAAATTAATCGTTTCTTCGGTGCACCGCGATGCAGATGCAGACAATTCTGTATCGGTTCAGTAATAATCATAACCGGTTATTATGTACTGACGTCATTTATCTCCTATGCGCTATGTCGCGGTAGCTTACTATGGCGAGGGAGGCGAGCGCGAGTGTTTACAATGCTTCGCCTACTTGACGCACAAACTGTCCACAATTTCACTGCGTGTGTGTTTTCTGGACACTCTTTCACTGACACTTACAGCAGAAGCCTGCGATTGAGAGAATGAAAGTAAACTCCATTACTCTCTCTCTCTCTCTCTCTCTCTCTCTCTCTCTCTCTCTCTCTCTCTCTCTCTCTCTCTCTCTCTCTCTCGCTGTGGCCCATTTGACCTGCTGGCATGACTTTTTCTCTCCTCTCGGCTGATACGGCGATACTTCTGGATAGAGGTCTGCATTCCCGCGGGTGTAAGGCGGGAGCCGCTGGACCAGACCAGATTTTTTTGCGGCGCGGAAATAAATTTCCGAATAAAGCGCGGGAGCTGTCGGTAACTCTGGTGTAAGTTGAACGGGAGCGGGCGGTCTAACAATATCGCTCCCGAGCAAGCACGTGTGTGTGTGTGTGTGTGTGTTTATGTGTGTGAATGAGAGGGCGTGATGCTCTGTGTCGCTTGCTTGGTGCTGTGTGTCTATGTGTGTGTGTGTGTTTATACAGACAGCCCCAAATATAAAACTGTGTTTGGGGAAAGCATCGACAATGCACCGTGATGCACCGAGATATCGAATTGAACCGAATCGATGGCATAATAATCGTAACCGAACCGAACCATGAGACCAGTGTAGGTTCACACCTCTATTATAATAGCTATTCATTTTAATAAGATAAACTGTTTGCTAAGGTATTTGCTGCTAATGTACACTATTTTTCTTTTGTAAAAAATAATAAAACATATTACTGACCGTTTAACTGTTTACAATGAAACAGCTCCAGATTAACATATTTAGTAGTTTGGTGATTTCTTTGGGTTGGGGGGGTGGTGTTATGGTGGGCATAACCCTTATTTTCACATCTAAATGTTGACAGGTATGAACAAATAGGATTAACATATTCTTAATTATTTGATAAGATATTCTCACTCCCTAGAGATATGTGTCTCGAAGTTGATGCAGAGTAAAATTATATGGCAAGGTCTTCGTAAAGTAAGTACACTTCAAGAATACTGCAACTACAGGTTTCACACTACAGAAGCAGAATGATTGCAAAACATCAAACCCACAAGCTTATATGAAACATGATTATGCGACGCTAAAAAACGGCATTTTCACGCAGAAAGCCAAAACGCGACGTGAAGCAACAAACAACAGTGAGGCAGTTAGTAAAAGACATGAGCGCTTTCTCTGCGATTGCGCAATCACCGACCCTCTCCGTCAAAGAACTCAACACCTGCAGAGCAACACCATATAAAAATAACAGCACATACCTTATTTTTCCAAGACTCCCGTCATGTTTCTCCAGTAGGCATTCTGTTTGTCGGTTTCCTTTAAGAATTTGAAGAATTTGTCGTGTAATGTCCGCATATTTATCAACTTTCAGAACAAACCGCACTCATTGGTATGGTGTTTGGTACAGGTGAAGGACGCTAATTAGGTCCAATACGACCTCACTGTGGGCGGGGCTTCCTGGCGTTATGACGCAACCAGACATATAAACCAAAAAATGATCGATAGAAGGTAGCAACAGAGTTTGGTCTTTGTCTGTAAAATATATAATAACTAACAAAATTAGAGAAATTTCATTTAAACTGCTACACAGATTTTACCCCCAAAAATGTAAGTCGGATTGATACATACTGCTCTGTCTGTAATATACCCAGTGAAACTGCTGATCATATTTTTTGGAATTGTCCTCATACACAATGCTTTTGGATAAAACCTTCTTTGGTTATTCATTGCAAAATACTATCAGGATTCTTGTTATCTTTTAAGGATATCCTGTTGGGTTTTTTTCAATACCACTGATAATAAAATAAGGAATATTTCATTATTAATCTCCTTTTAATTCTTGCAAAATTCCATATACAGTACACTGCTGTAAATTTTCTCAACGTATACCTTGTTTTATTGTTTTTGAAAAGGAACTTCAACAGTACATTACAACTATTGCTTCCTCTAAAAATCTATTAGAAATGTTAACTTATTTTCCTTTTTTTTATTTGCTCAACATATGATTTTATATTATCTGTTGTTTGTTTTCTAGTTTATTTTTTTCTCCTGTATGTGCTTATTTGATGTTTTACTTCTCTGTAAACTCTTTACAATCAACATAACAAATTTGTATAATGCTGTTATTGTTACCCTGACATTAATGATAAAATAAAAAATAATAAAAAGATAAAAGGCAGCACAAAAATATTTGCTATTACTCAGCATCTGCACATAAATCTAAAGAATTTATTTTCAACTTTTTTATTTAGTTTGGACATTTTCTTTATACATAAACAAAAATGCATGGCTTCAATCCCTACTTTTCGGCATTTTCTGATTGAGGTTGACTCACTGCTCAGATCTTTCCATATGTGTAACAACAAAAGATGTGTCAATGCTCTTAAGTTATTTTCATACACTTTTAATTAATATTGTAATTTACTTACCCCTCCCTTTGTTTTGTAGTCTTTTTTCTCTCTGTAGTTAATATAACTTGTATTTTCCTTCTCTTATATTGACCTCCTGATTGTGGTTGTATATTTACATTCATGAATAAAAAAAAAAAGATAAAAGGCAGCACTTTTTATATACATGCAGTAAAGGCAAATTTACGTACCAGAAACCATTTTTTATTTTTCAGGGTTCATAAACATTTTTACTACTAAAATTCCATGATCTTTCCAAGACTTTTCCAGAACTTTCAAGTACATTTTCATGACCTAATGTTTAATGTAATGTCTACATATCATGGTAAATACAGTCTGATCTCACGAGGAAACGCAAGTATTTTACGTTTTGTCAGTTAAGTGGCTAATTCGTACGAATTCGACAATTTTGCGATTTTAAAAAAGAGGCGTGGTACCAAACATCATCCCTAAATCCAACCATCATTGGGTGATGAGCAAATTGTACTAAATTGTACGAATTAGATTATACAAATTCATACGAATTAGCCACTAATTCAAAAAGTTACGAATTACCGTGAGATTGCGTTGGGTAAATATTAAGAAAAACAATGACGTTCATATTTATTACAGCATATCATAGAACACGGCGACGCAGTGGCACAGGTAGTGCTGTTGCTTCACAGCAAGAAGGTCGCTGGTTCGAGCCTCGGCTGGGTCAGTTGGCGTTTCTGTGTGGAGTTTGCATGTTCTCCCTGCGTTCGCGTGGGTTTCCTCCGGGTGCTCCAGTTTTCCCCACAGTCTAAAGACATGCAGTACAGGTGAATTGGGTTGGCTAAATTGTTTGTAGAAATGTATGTGTGTGAATGAGTGTGTATGGATGTTTCCCAGAGATGGGTTGCAGCTGGAAGGGCATCTGCTGCGTAAAAAAATGTGCTGGATAAGTTGGCGGTTCATTCCGCTGTGGCGACCCCGGATTAATAAAGGGACTAAGCCGAAAAGAAAATGAATGAATGAATGAATATTATAGAACACACAACAATCTATTTTATATAAATTAGTTTTAATATCTATGTAAAATTGATTTTGATAATGCTTACACAGCACTAACAATGTAAGAGCAAGTTTTTGGCCAAGGACAGAAAAGAAGTAAAGACAACTAACCTATATTCAAGTTAGGGCTGCACAAACAATATACCATTTCAGCATCGATATCGCAATGTGAATCATGTACAGTATAGAATATAAAGTCATGGTGCAGTGGAAAAATAATTAATATTGTGTATGACTCCCATGAGCTTGGAGGACTGCATCCATACATCTCTGCAATGACTCAAATAACTTATTAATAAAGTCATCTGGAATGACAAAGAAAGCGTTCTTGCAGGACTCCCAGAGTTCATCAAAATTCTTAGGATTCGTCTTAAATGCCTCCTCCTTAATTTTACCCCAGACATGCTCAATAATGTTCATGTCTGGTGACTGGGCTGGCCAATCCTGGAGCACCTTGACCTTTTTTGCTTTCAGGAACTTTGATGTAGAGGCTTAAGTATGGGAAGGAGCGCTATCCTGCTGAAGTATTTGCCCTCTCCTGTGGTTTGTAATGTAATGTGCAGCACAAATGTCTTGATACCTCAGACTGTTGATGTCGTCATTCACTCTGCTGATCTCTCGCACACATCATACTGAATGTAACCCCAAACCATGATTTTTCCATCACCAAACTTGACTGATTTCTCTGAAAATCTTGGGTACATGTGGATTCCAATAGGTCTTTTGAACAACAGTATGCCTTTAACAACAATAGATGCGATCAAAATAAACAGGCCTATTAATTTAAATCACTGTATCGCTAATGTTTAGGCTACATGCTAACTAAAGTCAGATATTATGAATGGATGGCAAACAAAGGTAGCGAGCGTGCGTGATGTTGCATCATTCGTCCTTTGCTGTGTCACGGAAGAGAACAATGGTCTCCATTCAGATTCATCCTCAGGCGAGAGAGACGCCGTGAAAGATTAGATTGTCTTTCGGAGTGTTTGCTGTGCTCCTGTAAACACTCAGAGCTGGCACACACACACAGCTGTGCCCCTGCTCTCTGCACACCTCAAGACCTGCACCAGCATCAGCTGTCATTACAATTCCACTTGGCTTAGTGATGAATGTTTTTTTTATTTTTGGGGCGGCGCAGTGGGTAGCACTGTCGCCTCACAGCAAGAAGGTCGCTGGTTCAAGCCTCGGCTGTGTCAGCTGGCATTTCTGTGTGGAGTTTGCATGTTCTCCCCGTGTTCGCGTGGGTTTCCTCCGGGTGCTCTGATTTCCACCACAAGTCCAAAGACATTTGGTATAGGTGAATTAGGTAAACTATGGAGCTAATAATATGCCAAAACAATCTGACTTTGAATTGTGTTAATTTGAATTATTAACAATTGTAATTTAATAAATCAGAATTTTTATAAAAATTGTTTGAATTTGAATTTCTTAACTTGAATTTGAATTTTTAACTTGAATTTAAATTTCATAACTTCAATATTGAACATCTGAGATGTAAGACGACTGAATTTTTTAAGGCAGAATTTTTATAGACGTATTTTCAGATTTTTTTGGGGTTCTGAATTCATAGACTGCAGATATTGGGTTTGTAAAAATACAGTTTCAAATTTTCAAGATGAAGAAACTCAGAACATCAAATTCAGTATCCTAAAATTCAAAACCAGAATTCAGATGGTGAAATTCAGATTCAGCAGAAAGTAGAGCAGGGCTGATCAACAGGGAAGAGTAGACGAGCTAAACTATTATTAACAGCTTATAAAAATTCTGATTTATTACAGTTTTTCTCCATTAGTTTGGCTCATTTCTTGAAACTGGAATTACATTCTCAAAACAACATGGACAAACCTCCAAACCACTTGGCAATTGTTCACAACAGAATTGGTTTTTCTCATTAATTTCATTAAATTGCAAATGTCTAAGTACATCTAGCCTACATTTAGCACAATTTCCAAGTCAATAGGTCTAGTTGATCTAAACTGATTGTTGATTCTCAGTTCAATGGTTGTTCGCTCCAAAATGTGTCAGCGTTATTTCATTGTATAAGTCATCACATGCACAATAATCTGTTCAATTTTCAAAATTAGTCAAGAACAAAATACCATGAATATCATATATGACTCTGTGGAACATTTGATACATTTATTACAGCAACTGACAGTCAGATGAAACTAGAACTTGACTAACAAAGGAGGAATTTCCCGCATCTCAGATGACCAATCAAGCACTGTAGGCTGCATATCATTTTCATTGTTTTTTGTTTGTGTTTATATTACAGTATATTATGCTGTACTTTTTTATTCTGATGTATGTTAATTACTTCATGTGTGGGATTGATTATAGTTACAATTTCACTGGCAGAATGATAAATGTATAATGTCAAACCTTGGAGGCTACTCTTAAATTAAAATCCAAACACTCTCTCACGGCAATTTGTAACTTTTTGGTTTAGTGGCTAATTCGAATGAATTTGTATAATCTCATTCATACAATTTAGTATGATTTGCTTATCCCAATGATGGTTGGGTTTAGGGGTGTGATTGGGTGTCACGCCTCCTTTTTAAAATTTTACATTTTCATACGACTGAACACGTACGAATTAGCCACTGAACTGACAATACATAAAATAGTTACATTTTCTTGTGAGATCAGACTGAAAATCCTTATTTCTCATAATTTTCTAAATCTTAATTTAACGAACAGTTTTGGGAAAGATATGAGCTTTTGCGAGTGAGCTATAGTGTTGTGCTGAACTGTAAGACTGTTTTGCAAAACAATCTTAGAGTATTGAGAATGTAATTCCAGTTTCAAGAAATGAGCCAAACCAATGGAGAAAAACTGTAATCTGTGGAACATTTATTTACATTTATTACAGCAACTGACAGTCAGATGAAACTAGAACTTGACTAACAATGGAGGAGTTTCACACATCTCAGATGACCAATCAAGCACTGTAGGCTGCATATCATTTTCATTGTTTTTTGTTTGTGTGTTTATATTACAATTCAATTCAATTCATCTTTATTTGTATAGCGCTTTTACAATGTAGATTGTGTCAAAGCAGCTTCACATGGAAGATTATAGTGAATTGAAACAGTGTCAGTTCAGTTTTCAGAGATTAAGTTCAGTTCAGTTTAGCTCAGTTCAGTGTGGGTTAATAATCACTACTGAGAGTCCAAACACTGAATAGCAAATCCATCGATGCGCAGCTCTACAGATCCCGAACCATGCAAGCCAGTGGCAGCTTATTAATTAATTACAGTATATTATGCTGTACATTTTTTAATCTGATGTATGTTAATTACTTCATGTGTGTAATTGATAATAGTTACAATTTCACTGGCAGTGTGAGTGTAATGTACAGTATGATGTCAAACCTTGGAGGCTATTTCTAACCTAAAATCCCAACACTCTCACGGCAATTCGTAACTTTTTGATTTAGTGGCTAATTCGAATGAATTTGTATGATCTCATTTATGCAATTTAGTATGATTTGCTTATCCCCCAATGATGGTTGGGTTTAGGGGTGTGGTTGGGTGCCACGCCTCCTTTTTAAAATTGTACATTTTCGTATGAATGAACACTGACGAATTAGCCACTGAACTGACAAAACGTAAAATAGTTACATTTCCTCGTGAGATCAGACTGAAAATCCTTATTTCTTATCATTTTTAAAATTTTATCAATTTATTTTATTTAGTTTTTTACACAATTTCATTCTGTAAAAAGACTAGAAAAAAAAAAAAAAAAAACAGTTCAGTAACCATTTTCAAAAACTGAGCTAAGACTGAAAGGTGGACATGAGGTATATTTCAATGGTCCTCTGTCATAGGGACAAAACATCTAAACATTTTGACTTGCAGTGCTTACGCTATGCCAAAGGGACAAAGCATTTTGGGGGCACTGACTGTTGTGCTGAACTGTAAGACTGTTTTACAAAACAATCTTAGAGTATTGAGAATGTAACTCCTGTTTCAAGAACTGAGCCAAACCAATGGAGAAAAACTGTAAATTACAATGGTTAATAATTCAAATGAACACAATTCAAATTCAGATTGTTTTGGCATATTATTAGCTCCATAGTATGCTAAATAATAATGAGAGTGCAAGGGCACTAACATATGCTGGATAAGTTGGCGGTTCATTCCGCTGTGGCAACCCTTGCATAATAAATGGACTAAGCGGAAAAGAAAATAAATGAATGACAGAGAAAGTCATATAAATTAATATAATCCCACTAACTCAACTTTAGCGTTCATGTTACAATGTAATATTGTGATTAATGAGTAATACTAATGAACATCGCTTACTTAATGTGCCATTTGTTTGTGTAGCAGCTTGCATTTAAGCATTGCTATCGTAATTAATTTGATTCATCGTCCAATTTGTGTAACATGAAAGCTGTAATGTGAAGTGTTAACAAAAAAACACAATTAACATAAGCTTGGTCCTGCATCATTCATGACAGGAAAATAAGGGCTGTTGTTAATATTACTTAAGAGACTTGTTTTGCAAACATGAATAGCACATGCATATGCAACGTATGCAAACTGTGTCATTTATCCTTTATTATTTATTTAAGACATTCTAAAAAAACCCATTAGAAGTTCCTGAGGGAGCCTATTTGGCAAATTAGTTTCATTGTGTCAGCCTGCAAATCGACGTTGCGGCTGAACAGCTTTGTTATGTCTTGTGACATCAGGTGACATCATTTCCTCTAATGTTCTGGGCGAAGAGTTAATCTGTTTCTATCTTTCTTAGGTTTATTTCAGCTTCGCTTTACTCTGTGGCTATTGCATTTTCCCCCTTCCACTTCTGCCTCAACTGTCTTGTTGCGTTTAAATAGATAAAAAAAAATTCTCTTTTACTGTTGCTCAGTTTATCTTTTTTATTTATTTTTGTAGACTATATTTACAGCTTCTCATGGCTTATTTATGAACCCATTACAGCTTCTTTGTATTCAGCTCTTTTACCGTTTCAACTGAAATGCTGAAAATCTGTCACAATTATGAAGATATATACAATGATATATTGAAAAATAATGATAGATAGATAGATAGATAGATAGATAGATAGATAGATAGATAGATAGATAGATAGATAGATAGATAGATAGATAGATAGACAGAACAACAGATAGCTAGATAGAATGACAGACAGACAGATAAATAGAGCTATAGATAGAACTATAGAAAAATAGCCAGACAGCCAGCCAGACAGACAGATATAGATAGATAGATAGATAGATAGATAGATAGAGATAGATAGATAGATAGATAGATAGATAGATAGATAGATAGATAGATAGATAGATAGATAGATAGATAGATAGATAGATAGATAGATAGAATAACAGATAGAACAACGGATGGATGGACGGACGGACAGATGGATGGACTGACAGATGGATGGATATAAAACAATAGCTAGATAGAACGATAGCTAGATAGAATGATAGAACAATATATAGAAAGATAGATAGACCAATAGAAAGACAGATGGATGGAACAACAGATAGCTAGATTAAACGATAGATAGAACGATAGATAGAACGATAGATAGAACGATAGATAGAACGATAGATAGATCGATCGATAGATAGATAGATAGATAGATAGATAGATAGATAGATAGATAGATAGATAGATAGATAGATAGATAGATAGATAGATAGATAGATAGATAGATAGATAGATAGATAAACAGACAGACAGGCAGATAGATAGATAGATAGATAGATAGATAGATAGATAGATAGATAGATAGATAGATAGATAGATAGATAGATAGATAGATAGATAGATAGATAGATAGATAGATAGATAGATAGATAGATAGATAGATAGATAGATAGATAGATAGAATAACAGATAGAACAACGGATGGATGGACGGACGGACAGATGGATGGACGGACAGATGGATGGATATAAAACAATAGCTAGATAGAACGATAGCTAGATAGAATGATAGAACAATATATAGAAAGATAGATAGACCAATAGAAAGACAGATGGATGGAACAACAGATAGCTAGATTAAACGATAGATAGAACGATAGAATGATAGATAGAACGATAGATAGAACGATAGAATGATAGATAGAACGATAGATAGAACGATAGATAGATAGATAGATAGATAGATAGATAGATAGATAGATAGATAGATAGATAGATAGATAGATAGATAGATAGATAGATAGATAGATAGATAGATAGATAGAACAACGGATGGAAACACGGACGGACAGATGGATGGACGAACAAATGGATGGATATAAAACAATAGCTAGATAGAACGATAGAACAATATATAGAAAGATAGATAGACCAATAGAAAGACAGATGGATGAAACAACAGATAGCTAGATAAAACGATAGATAGAACGATAGAACGATAGATAGATAGAACGATAGATAGATAGAACGATAGATAGATAGATAGATAGATAGATAGACAGATAGAACAACGGATGGAAACACGGACGGACAGATGGATGGACGAACAAATGGATGGATATAAAACAATAGCTAGATAGAACGATAGAACAATATATAGAAAGATAGATAGACCAATAGAAAGACAGATGGATGAAACAACAGATAGCTAGATAAAACGATAGATAGAACGATAGAACGATAGATAGATAGAACGATAGATAGATAGAACGATAGATAGATAGAACGATAGATAGATAGAACGATAGATAGATAGATAGATAGATAGATAGATAGATAGATAGATAGATAGATAGATAGATAGATAGATAGATAGATAGAACGATAGATAGATAGATGGATGGATAGACGAACAGATGGATGGACAAACGAATGAATGGATATAAAACAATAGCTAGATAGAACAAGATACAACGATATATAGAACGATAGCTAGATAGCTAGCTAGCTAGCTAGCTAGCTAGATAAATAGATAGATAGATAGATAGATAGATAGATAGATAGATAGATAGATAGATAGATAGATAGATAGATAGATAGATAGATAGATAGATAGATAGATAGATAGATAGATAGATATAATGACGGATAGAACAACGGATGGGTGGAACGTCAAATAGCTAGATAGAACAATAGATAGATAGATAGATGGATAGACAGAACAACAGATAGCTAGATAAAATGGCGGATGGATGGATGGATAGATGGAACGACAGACAGATAGATAGATAGATAGATAGATAGATAGATAGATAGATAGATAGATAGATAGATAGATAGATAGATAGATAGATAGATAGATAGATAGATAGATAGATAGATAGATAGATAGATAGATCAGCAAACCCCCATTAATAAACAGAACAACAACAATATTATATTAAAAGATTGTTTTATTCACAATTGAAGTGTAACAAATATAGTTTATCAAAAACCTTTCTGCTCTTTAATATAATTTATTACATAAGATCATAAGATTTATATAAATGATGGCTGGCAGTTTGCCAGAATGGATTATGTACAATTAAAAAAAGAAACACAAATTAAAGAATAAAATCAATTAAAACCCAAACAATTTCCCACAAACATAATTGCATATATAAAGAAAACCAAAATCAGACTATGTGCAATGGAATGATTATCAGCAATATTGTACAGTTACATTTCTGAGGTTGTCTCATAAAAGAAGTAACGAACAACAAGAATCACAAACGAAAAAGGCATTTTCTATGCAAGATCATCAACACAATATTTAAACAACTAATATTTAATCTGAAAAGCACGTCTTCTATTCTGCGTATCGCAACCAGATGCGAGGAAACGCCTGTTCTCGAATGTCACGAATGCTGAGTTCACACCAAACGCAAAGCGTCACTCACGTGAATTTACGACATGAACTTGCGCGACAGACGCAATTGAGGCAAATCTGGCACTTTCGCGCACAACGATAATTCACCTCTATTCACGCATCGACTTTGTATGTAAATTCCTTGCGCAATTACTTAATTCCGCGTTTGTTGTTGAACCCAGCATTAGATTTGCTGCGAATTCTCAGTCACAGCTTGAGGAATCACTTTCACGAAAGAGACAGCACAAAGCGCTAGCCCACGCTAAGCCGCGGCAGTGCTAAACATGATTTAGATTCGCAGTATCATGAATACAGTGAATGCGATGTCTTATCTACAGTGTCACAGTGTTTTATGACGGGCCTCCCTCCAGATGACGGTACTTTGATTTATTTCGCTTCCTAACTCCGACAGCACACCGTTTCGCTAGCATACATACGTACAGCGCAGAAATACCATGTCAAGTTTTGTAGTCGCTGGCCTCAAAAGAGGAATCCCTGCGAGGTATTATTATTTATTAATTCCTCATGTAGATCCGCTAGTATAATACATTGGTTAAAGCACCACACTGTACTAGTTAAACATGATGGTTTTGGGAAACAGAATATAGACGTTATATCAAGCACGTCCTGCGTCAATTTCACAAAATCTTTCATTAAAGTCCGTGTGATATCAAAATGTACAATGTTTATTTTGCTAGCGCACATTGTTAGATGTTTAGGTGAATGATTTGTGGTGTTAGTGAGACTAGCAGGCGGCGTTCAACCTGCAGTCTATGTGGGACCTACCGCTCCAGTATAGTGAAGGGGACTCTATACTGCTCAGTGAGCACCGATTTTCGGATAAGACGTTAAACTCAGGTCCTGACACTCTTTGGTCGTTAAAAATCCCAGGATGTCATTCGAAAAAGAGCAGGGTCTTACCAAAGTTTCACCATTTCTGCATTTGGAGTGGTGGTCCTTCTCTGTTAAGGTCAGTTTGTCGGCTTAAGCCACAATATTATTAACCACACCCCTTTTACATGTAGTTTGCTACGAGGTATGCAAATGATATGCAAACAGAAAGTCCCGCCCCCTACTTAATATTCCATTTCAGTTGGAAGTACATCAATATAAAAGTCACAGCAACTTCTGACTCACACAGACTTTAAAGATGGAAACTGGTCCAATTGTTTGTGCATGATTTGGAATGTGATGTAGTGTATGTGATGTGTATGCATTATTACTTCATTATGCGTTTGTGTGTGTTGTATCCAGTGGTATGGACTGCTTTGAATTCATTGGTTTGCATCTTGTTTTCTATTTAAATAACTCGCTGTCTTGTCGTCCTACAGTCATTTTCCTATCCTTTTCTACACGGAGAACCCGAATATATTGATTCACAACTTTGTGCTTTCATGTTAAATCAAACGAACACACGAACAGACAAACAGATTAAATGATAAATCACAACAGCTAGGCCAAAGTATGTTCAATTCACATTTGGTGGTACATTCAAACTAATGTTCACTCCCCTTTTTACGAACGCTACCCATGTTGTCCTAATAAAACACAAAGGATTCAAGCAGCTTTAATCGCTGTTTCCAATGGAAGTCCAAAAAACGTGGTGATGGTAAATAATAATTATAAAAAAATAAAAATGAGGGGTCCGATCTTTGTACCTCGCTTAAACAATCCAAGATGATTTGGCAGATACTGGAACATTTAATCTTGATAACTGATCTGGCTAATTTAATTTTAATCGGATTAAAATTTCTGGATGAACTGATCTGAGATCGCTGCATGTGTTGTGAAGGACAGATCTATATCGATCCTTGAGATCCTTGATTGGCTGACGGCACAGCAGTGTTATGACATCATCTGAATAATATTTAATTATCCAGGTGAGCAAAATTATATAAAATTCGTGGTAAACGGTTTGTTAAATACGATGCGCAATAACAAGAGTATTGAGCAACTTATTTAGTTTTACATTTAGAGTGGATTTTCTTTATTATAGTCGCCTATTCAAGTTTCTTAATCAGGGTAGGGAGTAACTGGATACTTAAATAAATTTTGCATCAAAAAGCATTTTGATATCAGTTAAGGTGTCTGCAACTTTTGCGAAGCATCAAATCACCATCATATTAGCTGTCAAAACATGTGCATTGACTGCATAAATAATTAATCCTTTAAAAAAAAATCAAATATTGTGCATGTCTATTATCATACACAAACTGTACTAAAGCTGGTAGCTTAAAATAATATGCATTTGTGTCTAAAAAGTCCATAATAATAAACATTCTCTTTGAACCCCTTAGGGAGAACCACCCAGTGACTATTACTGTAATGCTGCGTTCACACCAGACACGGAAGCATCAAGCGCGAGTGATTTACATGTTAACTTAATGCAAAGATGCGAATAGACGTCCTGCGGCGCGATACGTGCGAATGAGGCAGCATGAACGACACGATTCATGCGAATGAAGCTGCGCTAGTTGATCGTTTTGCACGATTGACGCGTGATATGCTCGAGTTGGAAAATCTAAACTTCAGCGGACATTCGCACCGCATTAACCAATAAGGAGCTTGCTCTTGTAGGGGAGTGATTATGACGTAGCGCCTGTTGTTGGTGTCTCTAGGGGAAACCCTCCTGCCGAACCGGAATACAGTTGATCAAACTGGGCTCGGCTCAGTCTGAAGCACTGCTGAAAGCTTTATAATCCAGGTTAAATTTCTGGAGGAGTTTATGAGCTCACAGAGCTGGGTGCACCTCTGAAAGAATCTAGTGGACTCAGACACGGCTCCAAACGAATGGACGCTGTGTTTCAGTCTTCCCAAAGCACACACATAGCTATTCTCTCAATAAAATCCATGTTAGACATTTGGCAACAAAGCTAGAGTCACCTGGCAGACCGAAGCCCTGCCCATGACGCGAATCTGCGTCTGTTCTGAAGTGAATTTGACAAGCGAATGAAGCAGATTTGATGCACGAATTAAACGAGTAAACTCAAAATCTTTACGCATCTATTTACATGCGAATATCGGGATTTATCTGCGCGTACCGCGTCTGGTGTGAACACAGCATAAGAAGATATCAGCATTCGGTACATACTTTCAGTATTACCTTAGCCTGAAAAGACCCAATCTAATCCTGTTTATATGAAATAAGCCTGCTCCCGAGCAGGTTTGAGTTATGGTTTGAGAAACAATCCTGGATCATGTCAAATGGTCAATAACCAAATCCAGCTAATTGAGTAATCCACGTATGAAGAACGGACCCCAGGAAGGAAAAGTTATATTTATATTATCTTCAAACAAACTTCTGCACTGCTCCAAGAATCCATTGTGTTCTTGCAAATTTGCTTGCCAAATTTCAGATCTCTTGAGAAACGTTTTACACTCAAAGCTTTTAATTTCCCTGAAAAACTTTTCATCAGCTAAACTTCTATAATGGAGATGATATGGTAAATATAAGCAGGAGAACAAACTATTTTAGTGCAAAAACATTTCTTTGTGAGAAAACTCATTTTTGAGAGGAAACCGTGCCAAGTTCCTGGTGCTTTGGGTTTTAGAAAATGGCATTATAAATAAAATGTATTATTATTATTATTATTAAGTTTCTGTTTGTGTCAGGCTATTTTGGTTAACTAAATCAACACTGCGTTCCTCAAAGAAATATACCAATCATTTTGATTCCATGTGTGTCCTCTTAAACTATTGCATCAATGGGGAGGGGTTATGAGAGAATGCAATTGTTGTGTTATAGAATAATTCTTGAGGGAATGTAATACATAGATTTCTGAAAGAACTTTTCTAAAGGAATGCAAAGTTTCTCAAAAAATTAAATACTTTGCATTGTTTGCCATTCCCAGGAGAAAATATCCTCAAATTATATAAAGCTTTACTTTTAATTAGAGAATGCTCATTTTGGTGGGGAAGCACAACAGATTCACAAGCAGGTGCAAAGTTCATTTGGGGAACACAAAGTTATTGCAAATAAACACTAAATCACCGAAATATAATTTCCCCCCATCATCTAATTTTTCCATCACCACATCCCATTAGAAGCTCTGTAGATTCCTGCCCTCCACACCGACAAAAATAAAGACCCCCTTCACCCTCTTGATTAATAAATTAACACAAAGTACTCTATTATACATGTCAAGGATAAAAAGTCTCGTCCTCCTTTGATTTAGTAAACAATTAAAACACCATTTTTTACACATTCTATGCAACAAAAGTAAGCTCACGAATGAACGACTCTACACTACCTGACAAACGTCTTGTCGTCAATCCCAGTTGTAAGAGCAACAAATAATAACTTGACTTCTAGTTGATCATTTGGGAAAGTGGCAGAAGGTAGATATTAATCATCTGTTGAACTGCATCATATTTATTATAAATACTGCAGAAGACCTACTGGAACCCACATGGACCCAAGATTCTTATAGAAATCAGTTAAGTTTGGTAAAGAAAAAAATCATGGTTTGGGGTTACATTCAGTATAGGGATGTGTGAGAGATCTGCAGAGTGAATGGCAACATCAACAGCCTGAGATATCAAGACATTTGTCCTGCGCATTACATTACAAACCTCAGGAGAGGGCAATTCTTCAGCAGGATAGCGCTCCTTCTCATACTTCAGCCTCCACATCAAAGCTCCTGAAAGCAAAAAAGGTCAAGATGCTCCAGGATTGGCCAGCCCAGTCACCAGATATGAACATTATTGAGTATGTCTGGGGTAAGATGAAGGAGGAGACATTGAAGATGAATTCAAAGAATCTTGATGAACTCTGGGAGTCCTGACCTTTTATATAAGCCACTTCTGATACCAAATGACCAACTAGAAGTCAAGTTATTATTTGTTGTTCCTAAAACTTGGATAGGCGACAAGACTTTTGTCAGGTAGTATGTATCATAATGAGGGTAAAACACCACTTCCGGAAAAATTAAATGAAGCGCTGCTATTAAAAATGGATAACATTGATCAGTTAAGACTAAAAGGCACTAGTTGACTTGGTTTCACTACCTTGCTGTCGAATAAAGCCTCAAAATACTGAACCAAACCTCAACACCGAAGAAAAAATCAGACAGCAAGAGACGCCGGCGAAGTTTCAGTAGACAGATCTCACATCTTCGCTCATGTAAACACACATGATGCCAACAAAAAAACATACAAAAGGATGTGGACGCACTTTGAATCACCTATGGCTTTTTAAAGTGTGTGAGAGGGCAAGTGTGATGGAAAACGGTCTGATCTCCTCACAGAGGAAAAAAATGGTCCTTCTGGGTCTCCGAGGCTCAGAAACGTGTCCATAGTGTTAAGGACAGGAAAAAAAAGAGAGCAGGAGGAGGGCAAGGGGCAGCATGCGGATTCCCGAAAAGAGACGGCAGAGGAGGGGGGGAAAACACATAAAGCTCCAGCAGGAGTCCTGGAGGACAGAAATTCTCCAGCCGCAGCGCTTTGACGTCCATTGCTCTTGTCCACTGCTGAAGGAAGTTGTGTTTCAGTGGCGTTTCTTGAGGTGGAATGAAGTTTACTTGAGATGGTTTGGTAACTCTGGGCTCTCTTTCTTGATGACGGGTAAGGGATGAGCCTCTGTGTTGAACACCCAGTGGTCGAAGGGCAAATGGTCGTCGTCTGAGAACAGCAGATAGAGATATCTGAAAAAAAAAGAAGAAAAAGAAATAAAGACAATTCCTCAGGTGTTTTCATTTGTAATCTACATGAGATAATCACAATTAAATTGCTCTGGTATGGACCCATTTCATATTTCCATGTTGCTCAGTAGTGGAAGTCCTTATAGTTGGGTAAATCTACAGCACAGTGAATAGAAGAGTACAACAAACATTTTTTTTTTTAAAACATTTTTTATTGTAGAAAAATCACTTAAAATTAACATGAAAATACACTTCTTTTTTTTTTTTTTTTACATTTGAACTCTTCCCCCCTCCCTTCCCCAAAGCATACATCCAGATTCAGTTGAACAGGTAAATGTATTGTTATACATGGGCTAAGGCAAAGAAAAACATATACTGTATTCCACATACAAAAATACACATTTACACATATCAATCAATTAACCAGTAGCGTGAGAGGTATTTGCTTGAGCCGTTGTGTGGTTATGTTCCAAAAATTGTATAAACAGATTCCAAATTTGATGGTACTCCTTTAATTTGCTCTTTATACTGTAGGTGATTCTTTCCAGTGCAATATAATGTGTCAAATCTTTCAGCCAGTGGTCAATGGATGGACTTTCTATATTCTTCCAATAGAGTGCTATCAAACGCCTTGCAATAACAAGACACATATCAATCATTTTAGTTTGATAACCTGGTAATGACAAACTTGCAGGAAATAAACCCAAAGCACATATTTCAGATGTAACTGGAATTGGTTTTAAAATAATTGAGGAGATTAATGTGATTTTGTTTTGCCAGAAAATCTTAATCACCTCACATTCCCATACAATGAAAGAATGTCCCTTTATGTTTTTGGCATTTACAACATATATCTGGGATGTTTGGGTTAAACTTGTTTAGTTTTACAGGTGTGATATAGGTGCAAATTGCCCAGTTATATTGGATCATTTTAAATCTAGTATTAATTGACAAGGTCTGGGCTTTAACACATATTTGGCTCTGTTCTAAATCTGTCAGGTCAATTTGCAAATCTGTACACCAAGAATCTTTCTTAGATTCTGATGTTTCTTTAGAGCCATTGAGCAATTTGCTATAAAATAATGAAATATAATTTGTCGTAGGATTCTGATAATACATAATTTTTTCTAATTCAGTTTGTAGAGGTCTAGCTAATGAGTAGTTTTGCTTCACATTAATATAGCTGCGAATTTGTAAGTATTTAAAAAAATGCGTCATTGAGAGTCCAAATTTTCAGCCTTTATACAGTTGTTCTTTATATATTAGAGTATATTACGTCGTAAATAAAGAATATAGCATATGCAACAACTTTTTAACAAGATGAAAAAGACCACTTGGGAATTGTGAGTTTATTAAGTTATAAGTTTGAGTAAGATATTTATATTTGTTTTATTATATGAAAGTCTGATAACATTTCTTATAACAAAGTAATTTTTCTTATAATGTAGTAGTAGTAGTAGTTCTTGTTGTTGTTTTTGTTATTATTTTTCCAATAACATACATTCTTATTGTTGTCTAAATATTTATTCATTCATTTTCTTTTCGGCTTAGTCGCCAACATATCCAGCATACAGTATGTTTTACGCAAGCAGATGCCCTTCCAGCTGCAACCCATTACTAATTGTCCGTAGTGTATGAGTGTGAATGAGTGTGTATGGATGTTTCCCAGAGATGGGTTGCAGCTGGAAGGGCATCCACTGCGTAAAACATGTGCTGGATAAGTTGGCGGTTCAATCCGCTGTGGCGACCCCGGATTAATAAATAGACTAAGCCGAAAGAAAAATGAACGAATGAATGAATAATAATAATAGTGGTAGTAATAGTAGTAGTTGTTATTATTATATTTTTTTGTTATTTTTTAAATCAAATACATTCTTATTGTCGTCTAAATATCACTAAGTTATTTTTCTTATGACAAAAGTATTTTCATTGCCATTTACAATAATAATAGTAGTAGTAGTAGTAGTTGTTGTTGTTACATTTTTTGTTATTTTTCCAATCAAATACATACTTAAATGTAAAAATATATTTTCATTGCTATTTATAATATTAATAATAATAATAATAATAATAATAATAATAGTAGTAGTAGTAGTTGTTGTTGTTATATATATTTTTATTTTTCCAATCAAATAATATATTATTGTTGTCTAAATATAAAAAAGTTATTTTTCTTATAACAAAATTATTTTCATTGCCATTTATAATAATAATAATAATAAAAAATAAATAATAATAATAATAATAATAATAATAATAATAATAGTAGTAGTAGTAGTAGTTGTTGTTGTTGTTACATTTTTTGTTATTTTTCCAATCAAATACATTTTTAAATATAAAAAAATATTTTCATTGCTATTTATAATATTAATAATAATAATAATAATAATAGTAGTAGTTGTTGTTGTTATATTTTTTTGTTATTTTTCCAATCAAATAATATATTATTGTTGTCTAAATATAAAAAAGTTATTTTTCTTATAACAAAATTATTTTCATTGCCATTTATAATAATAATAATAATAATAATAATAATAGTAGTAGTAGTAGTAGTAGTTGTTGTTATATTTTTTATTATTTTCCAGTAAAATAATTAATTATTGTCGTCTAAATATAACACAGTTATTATATTTTCATTGCCATTTATAAAAATAATAATAGTAGTAGTAGTAGTAGTAGTTGTTGTTGTTATATTTTTTGTTATAATCCAATCAACTAAATCCTTATTGTTGTCTAAATTTAGCTTAATATAAGTTATTTTTATTATAACAAACCTATTTTCATTGCAGTTTACTGTTATTGTTGTTGTTATTATTTTTATTATTATTTATCTGATAAAAAAAATATTAACAAAAGATATATAATCTTGTGGTCTAAATATAAATATATCCTGACAACAAAATGATAGGTATAACAAGATGTTACTTACAGGTATATAATAATAGTAATATAATTACATCACATAATTTAGTTATAAGTGCGTATTTCAAAAGACGATGGTCACATTAGTTCATCATTCATGTCTATGGCAAAAATGGTGAGCAAATAGTCACATGCCATAGTTTAATACTTAGTATGCACAACAGCAAAACCATAAACATCACTAATTATCTCCTTTAATGCTAAACGGCCCAAGTAAATCTACCTCTTAAAATCTGACTGCTTAATTTGCAAGCAAAACATGGACATCCCCCAAGTGCTGATGAAGTAAAATATTCTCAGCCAAATGAAACACTGCCAAGACGACAACAACAACAACAACAATGTAAATAAGAAATGAAGATTGCTAACTGCAACAATTCAAAACACTTTCCTCCTCCAGGCTAAGAGAAACAACTTGTGGGACGACAGCCAAAGCTAAAGGACATTGTTTCACAAATGAAGGCCATAATTCAAAAACCAGCAGCCAATAACAAGAAAAAAAACATCAGGTTAGAAGGCACATCTTTATTTGGAAGGCAGGGTGACATTTGTTAAAAATTACAGTCTATAAACTTTAGCTGAAGACGCCAATGCTGACGCTTGTTTCCTGATGCAGTTGTGACCTTCATAATACACTTTCTAACCCTCCTTTCCTCTCAGAACAGACATGCATTGGCTGGAGATTTGCTGATGAAAGGCTCTGCTCTCCACTGGCCCTGTGTAAATATAAGCTGTTGACCTCAGGCCTCCAGAGTTAAAGCTAAATCATGCGCGTCCACTAGATGAAGCGCTCCTGGAGGCTAAAACCACACCTGGCCTGCTTCAGTGATCTCCAGACCTTCAGTTTTAAAGCTCTCCTAGTTGGAGGTGAAGGCCATTTATAAATGAGGCTAATGAGCTGATATGCTCCTCCACAATTTAACCACTTAAAAATGTACTCTGAATGTCACGTATACGTGCTTTAGATTAGTGTGCAGATTATACAATGATGAAAGGAGGAGGTGAGAGGGTCTACTTTTTCAGTAATGTTAGTTTGTGTAGTACATGCTTGGGTGAATCAAATTTATGTATCCCACAAAACCTTCAAAACTTGAATATGCTTTATTAATAAATTGGATGTAATTTAAGTAAAGTTTTCAGAGTTTTGTGGGATGTTCAGTGTATTCTGATCTACAGTATTCACTGATTGGCTATTTCAAATTCTCTGATTAGCTATTATACTCTATACAACCTATACTATATGCTCTGTGATTGGTCGGCTTGGTAGCGCTGACGAGTGTGGGCGGAGGTAAGAGCCACACGAGCCCGATGCAGCGAGTGTTTACAAGTGTGGAGTTCCATGAAAGAGCTCCAGATGGAGACTGTTGTTTCGAGTTTACCTCATGATTAAAGTTGTTGCACATCCGCCGATTCCAGCCTCAAAATGAGCGAGTTTGAGCCGCTTGTACATTAAGGTAGCGTTCAGAAAAAAACAAAACACCAGCAAAGAAACTCGGCTAGCGTTTCTAGAGTGTTATTGCAGAGCAACACACACAGCGTGCAGAAGTATAAATGCACGGCTACGCGCATTGCATGCACCGTTGGTCACGCCGATCACTTGATGCAGAAGTATACACCAGTCTTTATTTTCATGTTCTTCAGGAAGGATCAAGCGTTAATTAGGGGGGTCAGACCCCCCCAAACCTGTAATTCACATCCTGCTTTAGACCAGTAGTGCTGCACAAAGTAGGAAGGTCATTTTGCACTCGACTGACTTGTTTGGCTGTAAAGCACATCTACATTTGTTTCTAAAAGGATCCACAAGTGAGTGCTTAATAATTCTGAAAACGATTATTTATTTTTGCTAATTATTATATTATTTTAGTTAGTTTTTCTATGATTGTTGTTAGTTTCATTTTTCATTTATTGTGAATGCTTTATTTCATTTCAATTAACTAAAATGTTATTAGACAACAGTTTTAGTCTTCGTTTTCATTGACTAAAATAACCTTACACCATGCCTATCAAGTAAGTGTACTGTTGGCAGTGGAAATGCAAGCCTAATCAGGGTGACCCAGACTGAATCTTACCGTGCTTTACTGAACCGAACCGTACCACTCATACTGTATCCTCCTTAAACCTTTTATACCATATACCTTTTACCACGTATAGTTAAATAAGCGGAGGGAAAATAAAATTTATTGTACCAGTTAGGGAAATTTGTTGAGGGCAAGAGTCCAAGACAAATTTCTCTAACTGTGACAATAAAGTTTACCTTACCTTACCTAACTACACACAATAAAAGGTATCTTTTCTATGTTAAAGGGAGTTTTTGTCCTAACTATCTCCGACAGAGATGCGTTTCTATTTCTGCAATACTGCGGCAGAACTTATATACTACTATGCCAATTATCACCTCAGGTACAGATTATGTGCTTTATTTAGTATTAAATACTACCAATTTCGGCGCCTAGAACGCAGCTCTGCACAAAAAGTTTGGCCAGATGAGAAATGGTCGTGCCTAACTGAGCTTGGTTACTCTCTAGTTTTTTTTTTCTTTCTTCTTCACTTCCGTCAATTGGTGAAGTTTGTTCTTCGCCACTATCACCACTGGCTTGCTTGGTTGGGGACTTGTGGAGCTGTGTATCGACGGATTTGCTCTTCAGTGTTTGAACTTTCAGCCGTTGAAAATAAACCACACAGAACTGAACTAATCTGTGAAACTTTGAAAACTGGACTGACACGGATTCAATTTAAGTTTTTAATTTCAAGCTGCTTTGACACAATCTACATAGTAAAAGTGCTAGAGAAATAAAGATGAATTGAAAAAAAAGCAGATATTTCACCTCAGATCTTCAAAAAAAACAAAAAAAAAACTAGTGGTGTTAGTGAGACCAGCAGGGGGCACTCAACCTGGGGTCTGTGTGAATCCTAACACCCCAGTATGGTTAAGGGGACTCTATACTGCTCAGTGAGCATCGTCTTTCGGATGAGACGTTAAACCCAGGTCCTGACTCTCTGTGGCTTGATCTTGCAGTAACTAATAAATGCTTTGCAAGCTGCTTTGGATAAAAGTGTTTGTCAAATAAATAAATGCAGTAAGCATGCCTTAAGTCACAGCGTTAAGAGAATGACATGAGGATGAGTAAATAACCAAATTCTCATGTATTGTGTGAACTCTGGCTTCAGTGGTGGAGCATGTGAAGCACAGCAGATGTAGTGGGCTGAAGAAGTGAGTCATGCCCACAAACACACTTGAGAGCATTTCTCTGAACCGGAAACTGCGATCCCTCAGCCCGCCAGACAGTCTGCCTCAGAAGAACAATCATTACTTAATACGCACTTACAGTGCAAAAGTGGCAAACGCTAGCCAGGAGCAACAGCAGTATAAGAAACGGCCAGAATAAGAGAGAAGAGAAAGCTGAAAACAGGCTTTTCTGGATGCGCTCTCTCATAGAATCGGCAAGTCTTTTGTGTGTGTGTGCTCAATTGTGTGCGCTGTGCTCCTTCTGGCCAAAGGGCAAGCACTCCTCCAGAGTATTAAAGACAGGAGAAAAAGGAGAGCCAATGTCAGCTGATGCAGGATGAGCCTCAGAAAGTGATATCCTTTTTAAACCACAAATCAAACTGAAGAGCTGGAAAAGATACGTTAAAATAAAAAAACAGGATACAGAAGTGCACTGTGTCAAATCTCCTCTTTCTTTGGTGACACTTTAGTTTAGGTCACAATTCATGCTATTAACTACTGACTTCTATTACTAAAATATTAACTGTTCATTAGTAGTTATAAAGTATTTTATTCTGCATCCCTAATCCAAAACCCAATTTTTTCCTTACTAACTATTAATAAACAGCTAATTAGTAGTTTTTTAGGCTAGTAGTGGTAGTTTATGGTTTATTAATACCATGAATTGTGACCTAAACTAAAGAGTTACTCTTTCTTTATTTATTGGTAACACTTTACAATAAGCTTGTATTAGTTAATGTAAATTAATGCATTTACTAACATGAACAAACAATGAACAATACATTCATTACAACAGTGATCCCCAACCTTTTTATCACCTCGAACCGGTCCATGCTTGACAATTTAACCGCGGCACGGATGGGGGCGAGTATATGTAAACTGCTAGGCGACCATTAACCATTTTCTCAGAGGATGAGAAGACATTGCTGCAACTCTGAAGTTTTATTTATGGAGAAAATTAATAAACACTGCAGTGTATGTCTGACATAATTAGTACCGAAATGTGTATATTCTATACAAAATATGAACCTGATCGGTCAGTTCTTGTAATTTGACTTGCGGTGTGCTCGCATCATTCTGAAGATGTTTTCAACTGAGGGCTCCTGGAAGTGTCTCCAAATATGAGTGCACAAGCCGCGCGCCTCCATTGGAAATAATGAACTTGCACAAGAAAAAAGACAATTTTTAAACTGCTGCCATCCTTTGCGATCTCCAGCAGTTGATCTTGCACAGACATGCTGGATTCACCTGATTTATTGACAAATGGGTTGCGGATTTATTCTTTTGGCAGTTTGTGGGTCCCTTTACTGGGCCTTTTCCCCTTTGCAAAGAAACTTTCCAAAGAAGTCTACTTCTTAAGGCTGGTTTTGTACTTCTGCGTCAAGTGATCGGCGTGACCCACGGCGCCTGCCTTGCAAGTAGTCATGCATTTGTACTTCTGCGTGCTGTTTGTGTTGCTCTGCAGTAACACTTCATAAATACTAGCTGCCAGTGAGGTTTTTATGTTCCTCTGTGTCGAGTTTCTTTGTGGGTATTTTGTTTTGTCTGAATGCTATCTTAATGTACATGTAGCTAAAACTCGCTCATTCAGAACCAGCGGACCTGCAACAACTTTAATCATAAGGTAAACAAAACAAACGTTTCTATCTGGAGCTCTTCACGTGACTTGACACTAGTAAACACTTGCTCCATCAGACTCTCAGCACTGCCCACACTGGTCACAGCTACCATGCTGACCAATCACAGAGCTTGCGCTATGTGTTGTTGCGACGTGTAGTTACACTTTTTAATAGGACTGAATCAGCGTCTGTGTCAACCACAGCAAGGCGTCTGCGACCGCTCAAAGGTTGTGCCTGACCATTTGTGTGCACTTGACGCAGAAGTATAAATCAGCCTTTATTCATTTTGCTAGCTCGTTGGTTAAATTTTGACGTTCAAGAGGCCGAGATGTAACAGAATACGGTAATTTTTCAAATTTTTTTAAACAAAAGATCATTCAGACTCATATAATAAATAAAACGGAAATAATTTATAATTTTTTCTGCAGTCCGGTACCAATTGATCCACGGCCCGGGGGCTGGGGACCACTACATTACAGTATTTGTTCATGTTAGTTACCGTTAGTTAATGAAAATACAGTTGTTTATTGTTAGTTAACTCAGGGTGCATTAATAAGCATGAATGTGGATTTTAATAATGCATAAGTAAATGTTGACCTATGATTAATAAATGCTGTACAAGTATCGTTCATACTTAGTTCATAATTAGCAAATACATTAACGTTAACCAGTAGCTACTGTAGCTCTCTGCAACTCTCACATGGTCGCCCACTGAAGCTAAGCAGGGCTGCACCTGATCAGTACCTGGATGGGAGATCACATGGGAAAGCTAAGTTGCTGCTGGAAGTGGTGTTAGTGAGGTCAAGTGGGCGCTCAGCCTGCGGTCTGTGTGGGTCCTAACTCCCCAGTAAATTGATGTGGACTCTATACTCCTCGTCTTTCAGATGAGACGTTGAACCAAGGTCCTGACTCTCTGGGGTCATTAAAAATCCCAGGATGTCCTTCGAAAAGTTTGCTCACTGGCTTCTGTTCATCATGGCCTCCTAACCATCCTCATATCATAATTGGCTTCATCACTCGGTCTCCTTTCCACCAATCAGCTGGTGTGTGGTGTGCGGTCTGGCGCAATATGGCTGCCGTCACATCATTCAGGTGGATGAGGAGATTCCGCTCAAAGATCTGTAAAGCGGTTTGAGTGTCCAGAAAAGCGCTAAATAAATGTAAGGAATTCATTCATTCATTTTCTTTTCAGCTTAGTCTCTTTATTAATCAGGGGCAGCCACAGTGGAATGAACCGCCAACTTATCCAGCATATGTTCTACACAGCGGATGCCCTTCCATATAAGGAATTCTTAAATATTATTATAACTAATGAAACCTTATTGTAAAGTGTGACCTACTTCTTTCTTTCATTCATCTGTGTCATTGATGACGGATGTTGCATGGTAAGAATAATTGTGAATGAATTTCAGCCATCGCAGTCTTGTGTCTCAGTCAACCTTGACAGTGACTATCTTTTCACTCGACAGAGAAATGGCTTCATTAATTACATTGCAAGTGAACAAGCTCTCTTTTAGTCAGTCATTGCAGAAACACAAGTGAGTTTCAGTCCATGGATCATTCATAAACATTTGATATGTACTGCATACTAAAGTGGGAAGAGATTTCTGAAAAACTGTGATCTAATTGACTGGCTGATCTGATTTCCAGGACTCAATCTCAAAGCTCTGGGATCCAAAGATGCTTTTACAAGTTTATCATATTTCACCTCTCTTTTGCATAAAGAAGATGAAGGTCGTTAAGATTTAACTTTATTTTATGACGAGCATTATAATCACTGCTCATCCAATTCTCATTAGTTTTACGTTTCCTCCTCATTATTCTGATTGATGATTCTCGTTAGATTGTCATTAATATAATGCATTCTATTTTTGCATTATTACAGTATCAAATTACAGTAATCGACTTTGTGTGAATCAGGATTTTTACAGTACAACACGCATTATGATTTTAGTATAAAGTTATTATATAGTATTTTGTATTATAGTAACAGGGCTCCAAATTAACCTTTTTTCTTGGTAGCACCGGTGCTCCTAACTTCAAAAATTTAGGCGCACCAGACAAAATTAAGTCGGATCCACCAAAAATTATGAGCACCATTACTACATGCCTTATGTAAACCGATTCTTTTATATATTAACACTCTAATCACAACTAACAAATAAACAAAAATCTCACCGGCCTTGCACGCACTGCTTGATGTGAATGAGATGAACTGAATTAACAATAATAACTGTGCTGTTCTCACGGGTGGTGTCTGATATTGCACAGATGATATTGACATATAACTTATTATTTGCATACGTTATCTTAATAGCAATAACGGTCTTTTCATGAGCTGCAATATTAGTTTCATCTCAGTGAATGCATGCTCTTTAGCGATGGTGAACGCGGTGTCAGTCGCACGACTGACAGCATCGTAATGATTAAATGAAGGATTAAATAACGTTAGAACATCTCATGCTTAAAATGTGTAGATTCAGTGGCAAACATTGTTGCCTGAAAACTCCGTCCCACCGGCTTTACGGTGAATGCTTTAGTCATTTTCATAGCAGACTTTAACCACTGGAAGTCTTTTATCCACTCTTCAAAAAGTGTAAATGCTGGATTGACATTCAGCACATGATCACTAATCAGATCTGCCATTACTTGTAACTTTAGGTGGTTTCTAAAACTAAATCTGTCAGTGTTGTTTTCATTCTCTCGGATCCAGACCTTTACATTTTCATGGCAGTAGCTCCCTGTCATCGGAACTGAGTGATTGACAGCTGATATTAACCAATCCATTCGCGTTCTGTTCTAGCGCAATGGGCCAATATGAAGAGCTTGAAGGCGGGGCAAGCATTGCAGGCTTTGTTTACTGCAGCAAGTTGACATGTCAACTGTTTTAATCTGTTCCTGAGCGCTGCATTTGGTGTTTTTAGGTGCAAAGATGCCTAATGCGTGAATGCCTCCTAAATCCGTGCATGTGGTGAACATTTTGCTGTGAAAACTGGTCACACAACATCAAATTTATGCACTCGCACAATTGCTCCCAAATATATTTTAAGGTCGCATAGATAAAATTTCGGGCGTATATGCGACCAAAACAGTCGCAATTTCGAGCCCTGAGTAATATTAGTTTTGCAAGAAATATGCTTAATGATCATGAATATAGCATAATGATAAAAAATTAATAAAAAATGTGTATGTATAGAATAAATAAATGTCAAAATAATGTTCCATCAACATGCAGCACAACATATATTTATGTAAAAACGTAAACAATATTCTGACATGAACTTATTCAAAATATAAAAGAGTAACTGAATCTATGTGGGGCGACGCAGTGGCGCAGTAGGTAGTGCTGTCACCTCACAGCAAGAAGGTCGCTGGTTCGAGCTTCGGCTGGGTCAGTTGGCGTTTCTGTGTGGAGTTTGCATGTTCTCCCTGCGTTCGCGTGGGTTTCCTCCGGGTTTCCCCCACAGTCCAAAGACATGCGGTACAGGTGAATTGGGAAGGCTAAATTGTCCATAGTGTATGAGTGTGAATGAACGTGTGTGGATGTTTCCCAGAGATGGGTTGCGGCTGGAAGGGCATCTGCTGCGTAAAATATGTGCTGGATAAGTTGGCGGTTCATTCCGTTGTGGCGACCCTGAATTAATAAAGGGACTAAGCCGAAAAGAAAATGAATGAATCTATGTGTGTTTTTAAATACTTTTTTGACCCTGTACCTGGTCATTTTTTAAATTGAGATGCATATACAGTATAACCTGAAAACTATATAAATAAGCTTTCCATTGATGTATGTTTGTTAGACTTAGAACAATATTTGGATGAGATACAACTAAATTAGAACATTTGAGTTAAAAAAAAAACGCAAATATTGAAAAAAAGCACATTTAAAGTTGCTTATTAATGCATATTACTAATCAAAATTGATATTTTATGTATTTACAGAATTTTCTCTCCATGGAACATGATCTTTACCTAATATTCTAATGATTTCTGGAAGAAATGAAATCAGTAATGTTGATGCATACAATATATTTTGCCTTTTGCCAAAACTATACTTGTAGTTTTGTGATCCAGGTTAGTATTTAACCCTTGTGTGCTGTTAGAGATGCTTTCATCCACTCTGGGCTGAAAACACCCACAATCAAGAATGCGTTGTTCATGTGCTTTGCAATCAAAAAATGTCATTATAATGGACGTCAATGGGGCAAAAACAGCCACCAACATAAAGAAAGGGTGGTCAATTTGAACAGTACACAAGGGTTCATATCTAAGCACTAGTGTACTCACTTCAGCGTTTCAGCCAGGTAGAAGCTCTGCTGCACGTCATCATGGTTTGGAGTGCTGCTGTAAACATCTCGCACTCCACTGTAACCTCCCTCTACCCTGCAGTGCTTCTCCAGAGCCTGAATCACACACAGAAATGCACTCGTCAGCAACAACACAGGAAAACAATGCTGCTCACTGGCCTAAGTCACAACAAACACAACACAACACACAGTATACTGTATATGAGCAATTCTGGCCATCAAGATACACTTTCTTGCAGAGTTCATCTTCCTGTAGCCTTAAGTAATTCTGAAGAGCTTGATAATGTTATACTGGGTTCATAGCAAATGTGGAATTAATTATATGGTTGACTAAGTTACATACAAAGTCAATGTAGATGCTCAACTAGAGGCAAATTTCTGTTGGGAAGTGGAAATGATGCTGCATGTGTGTATTTGTTTCAAAGGCAACTCAAGGAGAGTTGAACTTGTGATCAAAAAGGTCGCAGGTTTAAGTCCTGGCAGCAGCAGAGAGTGAATAACCAGAGCTCTCACCACCCTAGGCTGAGATTTTGGTATAGTATAGACCTTTTTCTTAGAACGCAAAATTACCCATTATGCTTTGCGTATATGCGCAAGGAGAATGCTAAGAACTTCCGGTCGGCAGCTGATGCGTGTAAACGGTCACATTTGGACAGCTTTGAAACGATAGTTTTAATCTATTTTACCTGCTTTTATCATCTTGGAACTAATACTGTTGTCGATCAGCGCCACCTTCTGGACTGATCATTTAAAAAAATGTGATCTAATAGGATGGAAAACAACTGCTGTGAGGCATTTTCCCCTCATTGTCAGACGGCATCTTGTGCTGTTTAAATGAAGCCTCGTCATGGCTAAAGTCAACAGTTTCTCTTTCTTTCAAATATATAACCAGCCCAAACAAATATAGTTCACCAAAATGTTTGACACACACACGTAGCCTACTGTACTGTCCCACTAACACATTAATAACTGTGACAAAGTGAAACTAAAGTGACATTTTGAAATGACAGAAAAACACAAACCGTGGTAAATACAACACACTAAATGAAACATAAACAGCTTGCGATTAGAATGAACATGCTAATCAGAGTGTCAGTAACGGATTTTTATTGGTAATTTTTGTAAATTGCATGACTTACATACCTGTTAGGTTCATGCCAGTATTGCGCCCGCGTGTGTGTGTGCTGAAGAGCCGCTGTATTTCTGAGGGCAGACACGTGAACTAGGAGAACGTTTTTCTCTCGTGCTTGAACCACATCTGACAGATTATAACAGCTTTAACACACACCTTTCATAGTTGTGTGTCACAAAAAAACCCCGTAATCCACTCAAAACGCTTTTGAAACCCATTTTCGGAGCGCAATTTACCAGTTTTAAACGCTGTAAACGGAAGTTCTGAACATTCTACCGGAAGACGCTGGTCGCTATGGCGCCCTCCATGCAGCAGCCAAGAAAAAGGTCTATACTTGGCCACATGTCACGACTTTCCTATAATTTTTAAAAATATTTCCAAACAAATCAAAGGTTAGGTTTTCTCGTGACATGAGGCTGGATATTTTGGTCTCTAGATAAATATGGGGATTTTGGTCTCTAGATTTTCAAAAATAGCAAAAAAAATCAAGAGAAACAAAAAATAAATACAATTTTGTTGAAATGATGTAGCTTGTAATTTTTTTGCAGTAATTTGCATGAATTTAAATGTATTATCTTTCCATTTCTAAATATGTTCTGTGACAAAAATATTATTTTAATAAATATATCTGTTTAATAAATCTGTTTTGTTCAAATGCACAAATATACAGTTGAAGTCAGAATTATTAGCCCCCCTTTAAATTAACTTAGAATTTTTTTTTTTTTTTTTAAATATTTCCCAAATGATGTTAACAGAGCAAAGAAATTTTCACAGTATGTCTGATAATATTTTTTTCTTCTGGAGAAAGTCTTATTTGTTTTATTTCGGTTAGAATGAAAGCAGTTTTTAATTTTTTAAAAGACATTTAAAGGACAAAATTATTAGCCCCTTTAAGCTATATATTTTTTCGATAGTCTACAGAACAAACCATCATTATACAATAACTTGCCTAATTACCCTAACCTGCCTAGTTAACCTAATTAACCTAGTTAAGCCTTTAAATGTCACTTTAAGCTGTATAGAATTGTCTTGAAATATATCTAGTCAAATATTATTTACTGTCATCATGGCGAAGATAAAAGAAATCAGTTATTAGAAATTAGTTATTAAAACTATTATGATTAAAAATGTTTTTAAAAAAATTCTCTCTGTTAAACAGAAATTGGGGAAAAAATTAAACAGTGGAGCTAATAATTCTGGGGGGGCTAATAATTCTGACTTCAACTGTATATTACACATATTCACTGAGAAATGGGGTGTACTCATTTATGTTGAGCACTGCACACACAGATCAAACCTGAAAAGGTGTTTTTAAGCTTCAAAACAATAAAAGTGTGATACAGCTTTTATTTGATTATGTCATTCAGTGCAACAATAGCTTGTCTACCCAAAAAAATTGTCAGGCATATTTAGATCAAGAATCACTTGATAGCATATAATTATTAATATAATAATAAATTGCAACGATTAATTTACAATGAAATGATTAATTTAACATTTTTATACTTTGCAACTATCCTTCACATCACTGGATTTGCTAGATTTATTTCCAGAGTTCACACTTAGCTAATGCTTGATAATAAAGCTTGCTTGGCATGCTGTCCCGGGAGAGAGCCCTGAGCTCATAAGATCCTCGAGCCCCGGGCTCCCATCCGTTTGCAGGGTGAGAGGGGAGTTTCAGCTCAGGTAGGTCTCGAGAACTCCTCCCTTATTTAGCTGATGACAGATTATCAATTGCCATATAGTGATATACGTACTGCTGGTTAAGAGCTCGACTATAGTGCTAATTTAGATTGATCAATTCACTTATGACACAGGTTTTTGGACTGTGGGAGGAAACCGGAGAACCCGGGGAAACCCACGCGAGCATGGGAAGAACATGTAAACTCCACACAGAAACGACAACTGGCCTGTTAAGGATTTGAACCAGTGACGTTCTTGCTGTGAGGCAACAGTGCTAACCACTGTGCCACCCTATAAAGGGAAAGGTGGAGGAGTAGAGGTGGCAGAGGGGGAGGGGGGGGGGGATTCTTCAACTCTGGTTATTTAAAGCAAGTTAGGAATCATCTGATTAGTAAATTGTGCATTAGTTCATGTGGGACAAGCCATGGACAATTGTAAGCACGTGCTCCTCTCGAATTAGTTTATAAATAAACTTTACATATTTTTAAGCAAATCTAAATAAAAGAATATTTAAAAAAATAATTAAATTTAGTATGATCACTTACAGTGTTCAGCATATATAAGTACACACCTCACAAATCTATCTTTTAAATTTATATTTTTAATAGGAAGCTATACAATATTATATTTGTGCATATACATTAGATTAGTCAGTACTGAAGCCAAATCTGGAGCTAATCTAACAAAATAACTTACGATAACGGTCAAAAAACTAGTCCACCCAAATTTATTTGTTAGAGAAAAAATATTAAATACAAATTTTAAAAGAGGGAAAATCAAGAAAAAAAAAAAAAAAGGAAAAATTTAGTTGAATTTTTTTAGGTTGTAATTTATTTTTGCATAATTTTTCTTTAATTGTATTATTTTTTAAATATTTTTGATGACTAAAATATTATTTTAGTAAATATATCTGTTTAATAAATCTGTTTTGTTTAAATGCACTGAAATACATTACCTATATTCACTGAGAAATGGATGAAAATATGCATTTTCAAAATAGGCTGTACTCAGTTATGCTGAACACTGTATATTTTCATATATTCCAATACTAATACATTCTAATACTACTGGTCGGAATAAATATGTATTATTTTTTCATATATATTTGTGACAATGAATGATGATTACCCATATTTTTTTTATTTTATTACATTATATTACCCATATTTCCATATTTAAGTTATCCGAAACATTACACGTTTACTTACATTTATTATATACATTTATTTGTGAAATTTAAAGGGATAGTTCACCCAAAAATGAAAATTCTGTCATCATTTACTCACCCTTCACTTGTTTAAAGCCTATTTGAGTTTTTTCTTTCTGTTGAACACAACAGAAGATATTTAGAAAAATGCTGGTAACGTGCACCCACTGACTTCTATAGTCACTATAGGAGTCAATGGGTGCCAGCAACCAGCATTCTTCAAAATATCTTCTTTTGTGTTTAAAAGAATAAAGAAACCTAAAGAAACCTGGGGTGGATTGTCCCTTGAATATGAATCTTCTTAGATTAGCCTCTTCTTTAAACTGTATACACTATAAAATACTTGATGTGTTTAAAATTAGCCACTCATGCTAAAAACCCCTTCTAACGCATTATGTAATGGTAATGAAACCAGAGCCTCTAATGGGACAGCAATTTGTGCTCTATTTGTGAAAAGCGCCATAACAATCAAACCGATCAGTGTTTGTGGTGGTGTTAAAAATGCAGCAAATGAGTTTTAAGATAATGAAGATCTGACAAAGAGCAAAGAATCGAGAGTGTTGAGCCAGCAGATTTTACGAGAGGAGAGAGGAATAGTGAGAGGAAGAGATGTGATGTATGGCCTGAAGGGATAGACACATCACAATGGCAATCTCAAGTCATTATGATACAATTACAAGGCTGTGAGATCCTGGCGGTCTCCATTGTCTCTAATCCTGCTGTGCTGAAGTGCGGGGATCGTCTGAGGCCAGGGATAAAGCCTCGCCGTGACTCACAGTCTGGCCTACATCCACACACTAATGCGCTGACGTGTTTACCAGTCACATACTGGTTTACATTATGTAATAAGCAGGAGTGGGAGATAAAAATCAATATGCTGATTTCTCACGGTATTTCTGGCTGTGAGATGTTAGAGAAACTAACAGAGAGAAATATCATGAGTATTGATATATATATATATATATATTTTTTTTTTTTTTCCATTTCCCAATTTCTGTTTAACAGAGAGCAAAATTTTTCAACACATTTCTTTATTTTTATTTTTATTATTATTATTATTTTTCAGGGTTTTCACCTTTTAATAGATAGGACAGTGGAGAGTATTGACAGGAAAGCATGGGGAGCAGAGAGAGGGGAAGGATCGTCATAGGAATCGTCATAGGAATCGAACTCGGGTCGCCGTGAGCATCGGAGTGCATATGTCGACGCACTAACCACTACACCACTGGCGCTGACTTTTCAACACATTTCTAAACATAATAGTTTTAATAACTCATTTCTAATAACTGATTTATTTTATCTTTGCCATGATGACTGTACATAATATTTGATTAGACATTTTTCAAGACACTTCTATACAGCTTAAAGTGATATTTAAATGCTTCATTAGGTTAACTAGGTTAGGGTAATTAGGCAAGTTATTGTATAACGATGGTTTGTTCTGTAGACTATCGAAAAAAAAAAATAGCTTAAAGGGGCTAATAATTTTGACAAAATGTAAAAAAAAAATGCTTTTATTCTAGCCGAAATAAAACAAACAATATTTTCTTCAGAAGAAACAATATTATCAGACTTACTGTGAAAATTTCCTTGCTCTGTTAAACATAATTTGGGAAATATTTAAAAGAAAAAAATTTAAAGGGGGACTAATAATTCTGACTTCAACTATATATATATATATATATTTTTTTTTTTTTTTATTATTTTTGCTAACTTATTGCCTGTATGAAGTTTATGTTGATCACTTCAAAATGTTTTCTTTTATTTTCTCTTTTTTATTTAATTTTTTTTCCATTCCAATCTGTTACTCTTTGAATGCTATCTTTTAAGCCTTTATTTTCTTTATTCTTATCAGCACTTTATTTATATTCAATTAATCTTGGTTGCCATTGCTGTTATTATTAGTAAGCACTAAGTGCAACTATTGCAATTATTAATAATTATTATTAAGATGTATTTATTATTACTATTATTATTATTATTATCATCATCTGTATTTTTTATATTATTTTTATTAGTAGTATTTTTATATTATTCATTCATTCATATTCTTTTCGACTTAGTCCCTTTATTAACCCAGGGTCGCCACAGCGGAATGAACCGCCAACTTATCCAGCACATGTTTTACGCAACGAATGCCCTTCCAGCTGCAACCCATCTCTGGGAACATTTTTTATATAATTATTAATATTATAATCATCATCATTAATAATATTATTTTTATTTCAAAAATTTCTATAAATATTATTAATATTATTATCATCATCATTAGTAATTTATTATATTTTCTTATTATCATCCTCAATATTTATATATTTTCAATTATTATTATTATTATTATTATTATTTATTCCCATTATTATAATTATCATTTTAATTTTATTATTATTATTATTATTATTATTATTATTATTATTATTATTATTATTATTAGTAGTAGTAGTAGTAGTAGTAGTAGTAGTAGTAGTATTACTACTACTGCTGCTGCTGCTACCTAACAAACAAACAAACAAACAAACAAACAAATAAACAAACAAACAAACAAATAAATATTTCAAACAAACTTCTTTCACATTGTCATTATTAGGTATTGCGGTTATTGTAGAATTTTGAGGAAAATCATGAATTTAATCTATTTTAGAATAAAGCTGTAAAACAGAGCTGTCATCACTTTCTGAATACACTGCAAAATTTAGTCAGTATATCATGAGTTAACCTCTGATTCCCACTGCTAGTCATAGGTATTATGTGAAATCCGTACCTGCACCGCCTCCCAGCCCCACTGTCTGTATTTGGGATCGTGGGTAAACCTCCACATGTACATGTACGTCTCGATGACCTCTGGCCTCAGGATGAAGTATTTCTCATTTTGCCGTGTGGCGATGGCCTCCACGCCGCCATCAAAGCGAAATGCCTCAGGACCCAGTTTCAGATCTAAAACACACAAGCAGACAAATTTAAGATGGAAATGTTCATGCTGACAAGGGATTATGGGATTACATTGTTCCTGAGATGAAGAGAAACACTAGCTGGATGTGGATTAGGGGTTTTGGCATAATCTGAACCTTTGATAATCTGCGCACTATTAAAATACCGACGCATTATGAACAAGCTAGTGATGAGGGTATGTGTGTGTTTTAACAAGTGCCAGAGGGATTTGTGTATATGTGTGTGTGTGTTCAGGGTTGACTGAATCAGCAAAAGCTACTAGACTAGTACAGTCTAAAATCTCCTGCCAAAGCACAGATGCGGTAAAATGCTTCACATACTTTGGGTGAAGATTATTGAGGGGAAAAATACAAACAATTTTTTTATATATATTATAAACATGTTTACAAATGTCACAATTTAACAAATAGAGAAAAAAATAATAATAATAAAATTTAAATTTAAATGATAATTATAATAATGGTAATAAATAATAACAATAATAATAATAATAATAATAATAATAATAATAACAATAATAATAATAATAATATTAATAATAATAATAATAATAATAATAATAATAATAATAATAATAATAATAATAATGGTAAAAAAAATTATGAATACATACAAACAAATATGCTATGCTTAAAACAAATATGTAAATAAATAACTTAATATTTGTAATTAAAACAGAGTACATTTAATTATTTTACAATTCATATCAAATGTTTTTACTGTGATTTCCCACAACACTTTATTTCTGTAATGTTTTAATACATAAATATTGTGTATATAGTTTATATATACAAGTATTGTTTATATATTTGATTTAAAACCAAATGTTGTGTTTTCATGTAACAATTTCCCACAAAACTCATTACTGTAATGTTTCAATAAGTAATTAAGTGAAAAAACAAACACATGATTTTAATGAAGAAATAATAATAATTAAAAAGAACCTCATTATATAAATTCTGTTTTTCCTTTTCAGTTATTTTGATCCTAATTCAATACTTTTATAATTGTATTAATATATTATGTAACAATTTCATTCTCATTATTGTTATAATAATAATAATAAAAAAATACCAGAAGAGGGGAAAAAATGAAAGTTTAAATAGTATAAAAATATTAATAAATAAAATAAATAATAATAATAATTAAATATTAAATAAATACATTTATTATTTATATTTAAAATATAAATCAATATTATTGTAATTATTATTATTATTACAACAATATAAACTTGTAAACAGAATAGGCCAATATGTATTAAATGAAAAAAAATAATATAATGAAATAAAATAAGTAAAAAATTCTATAATGGCTAAAAATAAATGAATATGTAAAACCAAATATACTATGTTTAAATCATCTTGTCTATCATTTTGATTGTAATAAATCTCATTATATCAATTCAATTTTAACTTTGTATCAGAAGAAGGAAAAAAAATGAAAGTTTAAACACTTGAAAAAAAAATAATATAAAAAAATATAATAATAATAATAATAATAATAATAATAATAATAATAATAATAAATACAACAGTTCTGTCTGGTTCTCGAATCTGACTGGCTGAAAACCGTGCGATATTCTGCAATATCTGCACCCGTACAGCCTCTTCACCCTTGTGTACAGTATTACTCCACACACATAAAGTGACAGCAGATCAATAAACTACAGTTTGACAAATATTGCAGCTGTTGGACAACATAATGTTCTTTTGAGGCTCTTTAGTTGAGAATTTAGTTGTTTAGATTGCAACTATGCAGTTTGTTTATAAGGATAGTGCCTATTTTAAATATTCATAATTACTGGGATATAGAGCAGAGCAAAGACAGTTGACGTTGTCCATCCACAAGATGGCGACAGAGACCGCAGAATAAGCCCTTAAAGGAGAAAAACTCAAACTACAGCTGATCAAATCTTTATAAAACTGGTAAATGACATTCTAAGTCGATTTCTCCTTTGTATATTGCAGTGCTGTATTTATATTAATTGTAGTGTATTATGTGTGAGATGGGACTCACATATCAGGAATGTATGTATTTATATACTTTGTATAGCCCTAAGTTACTTTTTGGTTGGCCATCGTTTGTTTCTAATGAGTCTCCTGTTTTTGTTACTGCAGACTAGTTCAGTAAAAAGAAAGAAGAAATTCTCTCATGTGTTTAGCATTTTTCCTGATCGCAAACGCAACAATAATGTGGTAGTGTTTGCATTTTTGGAGTTAATTATTGTGATATTCCGATTGCAAGAGAGAAAGACTGGAAAATGTCTCTAGACTGATGGCAATTCATGCCGTTCAGCTTAGAGGTGTAAACCTACACTGGTCTCACGGTTCGGTTACGATTATCATGCCATCGATTCGGTTCAATTCGATATCTCGATGCATTGACGATGCTTTCCATACACAGTTTTATATTTTCTTCACAGCAGCCATTCTTGTATTAAAATGTATAAATATATTTATATTTATATACTATTTGTAAACAATTTTGTCATTTAATACAAACAGTAAGATATATAAACTGTACCTGTAAAAAACACGAGCATTTATAGCAAATAAACAAATACAAATATCCCGCTCGCTCTCTAAGCCTTGTTTTGGTCACGCGCACAACAGGGCTGCGATTGGCGCTGGCGCTCTTTACAGATGAGTGACACTGATAAACTGCAGCGGCGATCACAGCTGATCCATAATAGACGCGGTGGAGAAGAATCTGCAGACACGCGCCCATGTCTGTATCCAGAAGTATCGCTGTAACAGCCGAGAGGAGAGGAAACGTCACGCCCAGCAGGTCAAATGGGCCACAGTGAGAGAGAGAGAGAAATGGAGATTACTTTCATTCTCTCAATCGCAGTGAAAAAGGGGCTTCTGCTGTTAGTGTCAGTGAAACACTGTCCAGCAAGCAAAAATTGTGCAGAGTTTCTGCGTTTTTAAGTAGTTGGAGCGTTTTAAAAACTCGCACTCGCCTCCCTCGCCATAGTAAGCTACCGCGACATAGCGCATATGAGATAAATGACGTCAGTACATAATAACCGGTTATGATTATTACTGAACCGATACAGAATTGTCCGCGTCTGCATCACGGTGCACAGAAGAAACAATTAATTTTGACACCCCTTGTTAAGCCTTATAATCTTGTGAGCCAAATCACCTGTTTTGTCATCACTTTAGACATTATGCTAGAGAATCATTCAAATACTAGCTCTAAAGTGACGTTGGTGAATTAGTAATGGTTTCTGCTGTTCTGACGTCAGCTGCAGATGTGAATGAATGGCGTAAGAAAGTAGTTCCTCTTGCAAAAGGGTTTTTAGACTCTCTATGTTTGATTTGATTTTTTATATACCTGATTATGCCGTCAAACTGTTGTATAAACACAATTTCACACGAGTAGCAGTGAGAAATGACTGTATATCGCCACTGGTGGAACACTAAGCACGCACGCCTCCCAACAGTGCCAATATACAGCCATATCACACTGCTACTCGTGTGATATTGCTTATACATATGTACAATTTAAAGAATATATATATATATATATATATATATATATATATAATTAGAATTGCTTTATAACCATATATTTTATAACAATATAAACAGAATAGGTGGTCAAAACAGGCTTGGCAAGCCCATATTTTATCATTTAACAATGCCCTTCTCATTACTGTTATACAATAATTAATACCAGAAGGGGGAAAAGTTTAAACTAAAAGTTCAAATATTGTAAAACGTAAAGATATATTATGCATAACAACAACAACAACAACAACAACAACAACAACAATAATTTTAATAATAATAAAAAAAAAATAATAATAATAATAATTATTATAATTATTATTTTGTATAATATATTTATTTTAAGTATAAAAAATAATAATAATTTTGATAACAATATATTTGCGACGCAAATTTGTGGCGCAGTAGCTAGTGCTGTCGCCTCACAGCAAGAGGGCTGGAAGGGCATCCGCTGCGTAAAACACATGCTGGGTAAGTTGGCGGTTCATTCCGCTGTGGCGGCCCCAGATTAATAAAGGGACTAAGCCGAAAAGAAAATGAATGAATGAATAACAATATATATCTTGTAAACGGAATAGGTGATCAAAACAGGCTTGGTACACGTACACCCACACAGAAAACATTAACCACTAATTGTTTAAAGATTGTGAAAGCCGTTCTCCCACTCACTTGTTCGGACATAAGACTCATGACATGTGCGGGCAATCTCTGCCGCAAGCTCCATCTGGTGACCTGTCTTCTCATCAGGGGCTCCGTCTGCTCCTAAAGCGATCATCCCGCCGGCGAAGCAGGTCAAGTGACCCATCTTATGCTCCAAGAGTCCACCTTTCCATTCGGCGATATACGTCAACCCTCCGCTCGACTTCCGGATCAGATTCTTCTCAATCGCCTGTGCACAGAGCACAAAAACTCTAGATTACTTTAAGTGGCTTTTTTAACATCAGTTTCTTCACTCAGTGTTTATTCCCAGTGTGCGTGTTAAGAACTTTGTCCTTGTTTGAATACGATTTTTGTTTGCTAGCTTAATACAAAAGGAGACATTCAAGGCTTTGGAGGGATTCGATCCTCTCAAAAGCGTCATGAGAAACAATTCAAGGCCCGAGGTACGGGAAAACCATAGCAGAGATCAGGGTCACAGCTGTGTGCCAGAGATGAGTATTTACAGAAGTGTCGCACACACACACACACACACACACACGCACACTCGGGAAATGAGATTCTTATCTGTCTGGAAAAAAACAGTGTCTGTGCGTTTGAATGGAAAACTGGAGACGTTTATTATCGCCATAGTACCAAATGCACGTAAGAAACAAGTAATGCGTCTGACTCGCGCTGTTTCTTACATCACTCTCTTTATGCTCTTATTTCATCATAAATGTGGCAGTGGTGTTGTGGAAAAACCTCTCTTTCAATTTCTTGAATAAAATAATATTTTATGTAAGGATGTCTTTTCTGTTTATACAGCAGGTAGCAGATTTGATGCAACACTACTTATGTTTTCGTCCAAAGATGCTAATTTAAATTTAAATATTACGTAAATAAATAGCAAATAAAATAAGAGTCAAAATGATCACAAAAAATGCTCTGATTTTCTCCATAAGGAAGTTTATTTGTAACAATTATCAGTGGTGTAAAGTAACAAATTACTAATACTCAAATGACTGTAATTGAGTAGTTTTTCTACTCAATTGTAATTTACTAAGTAGTTTTAAAGATTAGTACTTTTACTTTGCCTTGAGTACATTTTTAGTATCGGTACTTTTACTCGACTGCTTTCTTTTAATCTGCAGTCACTACTTTATTTTTTCTTGTCAATGGGGATTAGAAAAATCATTCCTGTGATTCCTGTACAATCAAATCGCACAAAGAAGGTAAATCGCCTTATAATGAACTACTGTACCTCAAGACATGGGCGATTTATTATTGCAGCAAACTGTTTGGAAGCATTAAAGGTTTCCAAAAGATGTTTAAAATCTATACACGCATTGACCCAGAGACATGTCTGACCCAGTGCATGTCACTGATGAGAAGATGACGGATGTTTACTGTATGATGACCGAAATGGCCTTAAACACCCAGCAAGCACAGGACGTCAACATGATGTCAAATTAACATTGTATTTTTTTTAATATAATATTTAAGTATAATATTTAAGTATAATATTTAATATTTATGTAATATTAAATTTAATATTTTATTTAGATATATTTAAATTCATATTTAATTTATTATGTTATTTAACTTCATCTTATTTAATATTTAATTAAATATTGTATTAAAATTTATATTAAATATTTACCGCCAACTTATCCAGCACGTTTTTACGCAGCGGATGCCCTTCCAGCCGCAACCCATCTCTGGGAAACATCCACACACACTCATTCACATTTATACACTACGGACAATTTACCCAATTCACCTGTACCGCATGTCTTTGGACTGTGGGGGAAACCGGAGCACCCCGAAGGAAACCCACGCAAACGCAGGAAGAACAAGCAAACTCCAAACAGAAACAGCAACTGACCCAGGCGAGGCTCGAACCAGCGACCTTCTTGCTGTGAGGCGACAGCACTATCTACTGTGCCACTGCGTCGCCGCTCTATTTAACTTCATTTTTAAAAATATTTTATTTAGCTTTATTTAATTTAATATTTTATTTAGTTTTAGTTAATTTGATATTTAATTTAGTTTTATTTGATCTAATAATGAATTTAATTTTTAATTTAGTTTTATTTTAATTAATATTTATTTAATATTTTATTTAATATTTTATGTAGCTTTATTTTATTTAGTTTTATTTGAGCTTATATTTTATTTAATATTTTATTTAGTTTTATTTGATCTCATATTTAATTTTATATTTAAACTTCATTTTGTTTTATATTGTATTTAATATTTAACATTTTATTTAATATTTTATTTAGCTTAATTTTATTTAATATTTTATTTAATTTAATATTTAATTTAGTTTTATTTATTTTATATTTAATTTAGCTTTACTTTACTTAAAATAAAACTAAATTAAATATTAAATAAATATTAAGTAAAGTAAAACTAAATTAAATATAAAATAAATAAAACTAAATTAAATATTAAATTAAAAAAAATATTACATAAAATTAAGCTAAATAAAATATTAAATAAAATGTTAAATATTAAATACAATATAAAACAAAATGAAGTTAAAATATAAAATTAAATATTAGATCAAATAAAACTAAATAAAATATTAAATAAAATATTAAATAATACATAAAATAAAACTAAATTAAATATTAAATAAATATTATGTATTATTTAATATTTTATTTAATATTTTGTTAGGTTTTATTTTATTTAACATTTCATATTTTATTTAGTTTTATTTTACTTTAAATGTAATTTTTTTTATATTTATTCTACATTTTAATTGTTTTACTTTTGTAAATTTGACTTTTTATGTTCGTCCGTTCGCTCATTCATTCAATTTAAAAACTGCTTTTATTCCAGCCAAACTAAAACAAATAAAATTAATTAAATAATTAACATCACTTAATCTGCCATTTAAGAATAACTAAAACAACATTTGGGATGGCGTTCTACCAGACTAGTCTACTTATTCCAATCACATGATGTCTTGAGGAAAAGTCACATGAGCTTTTGTAAAGTATAATGAAGTAATAATCTTGAAAGTGTTTGAATGTGCTCTCTGTCTGTTCAATACTGGATTTTATATCACTGAAATAATAACAGACAGCTCCTTATCCCGTGTATAACTACTGTCCCAAACAAACACATAAATGGATATGCAAATATTGATTTTATTTCAAGTTATGCTATTACCCGAAAAGAAAGCAGTCTGGAAAGAAGCATAAAGCCCGAACAGACCACAGTTACTTAAGCATTCAGCATTTCTCTAATAAAGTGATAAACTCAAACTGCTGCAACACATCAGCCGTCATTGCCGTGATGTCCTTACTTTTCCAAACAGCGCAAATAATCGAATGCTACAGCTGAGAGGAGCAGATGAAAGGAGATGATTGAATGGCCTATCCATGGTTAGTGAGATAAATTAGGTGAGATCAGGCTGTACAGAGAGAGTTAAAGGCCTGATCAAGAGCTTTCTGTAGCGGTAATGAAGGCTCTGGATAAAATGGTAGACAGAATGGCTGTGCAATAAGCTTTCTATGAAGGTGACCGACATAATGCACTTCTTCTTTTCTTGGATGACTGGCCTGGAGTCCAAAGTGTGTGTCTGTGTGTGTGTTTGAATGACTCTAGGGAGGAAGCCAGACAGATGGCCAGAGGGACAGCATTATCTTAGGCAGGTTGAGATGGTTCTCTCTAATGAAAGTCAGGATTGAGTTCGTGGTCTGTAACAATCAGTCTGCAGCAGCTTTCCAAAGCTCTCACGGATGGCTCTAGCAAAACTCACACTCAGACACACACACTTTACATTTCTGCAGACAGACACCTTGAATGCTAACTTGCAATGTGAAAACCTGCAGAAGACAAATTTCTAGACGTCCACGCTTAGGGGGAACAAACATAACCATTTAAAAAAAAGTCAGATGTTAATGTGACTAAACTTTTTCTCTTTTGGGTAAGTTAGGATTATCAAATTTGTTTCTGTTATGCTTAATAGCAGAATAATGAGAGAGATTTTTTTGAGAAATTGTTATAACTTTTCTTGAAAGTCAAGTTTACATACAATAAGATTATTATGCCCCTGAAAAAGCTCAGATGATGGCGTCAAGGTTTTGGAAGTTTCTGATTGGCTAATTGACAACATTTAAGTTAACTGGAGGCACAACTGTGGAATAGTATTAAAGGAAAACCTCAAACACACTGCTTCCTTGTGTGACAACATGGAAAAATCAACAAGCCAGAATCAACAAAAAAGCCAGATTACAATTTGCTAAATTACACTGGAAAAAAGAATAATTTTTGGAGACATGTGCTGTGGTCTGATGGAACTGAGATTGAACTGTTTGGCCATAATGACCAGTGTTACATTTTGAGGACAAAGAGGAAGCTTACAAGCTTAGGAACACCATCCCAACTTTGAAGTATGGGGGCGGCAGCGTCATGTTGTGGGGCTTTTTTGCTGCAGGAGGGACTGGTCTCCTTCACAGCATAGATGGCATCATAAAGAAAGAACATTATGTAGAAATACTGAAGCAACATCTCAAGACATCAGCCAGGAAATTAAAACTTGGCCACAAATGGGTCTTCCAAACAGACCATGACCCTAAGCATACTGCCAAATTAGTTAAAATGGGCTTTAAGGACAACAGAGTGAATGTTTTGGAGTGGCCATCACAAAGCCCTGGTCTCAATCCAATAGAAAATTTGTAGGCAGAGTTGAAAAAGCTTGTGCGAGCAAGACAGCCTACAAATCTGACTCAGTTACTCCAATTCTGTCAGGAGGAATGGGCCAAAATTCCTTCAAACTATTGTAAAAAGCTTGTGGAAGGATACCCAAAACATTTGACTAAAGTTATACAGTTTAAAAGCAAAGCTAAAAAATACTAAGGAAATGTATGTAAACTTTTGACTGTCTAGAAATTTATAAAAATTATCAAAAAAAAAATTATCTCATTATTCTGGCACTTAGCAAATGTAAATCATTTAGGTAATCCTAACGGACCTAAAATAGTAGACGTTTAGAATGATTTACCATCAGACATTTTATAAAAAAAAATGGTTATGTTCCTTTTTTTAGAGCGTTTGTAAACTTCTGGTTTCAACTGTGTGAGCGGAAAAAGACAGTGGAAAAACTTGAGGGGGAAAATGTAAAAAAGAAAATAGAACCTCTTTTGTCATTCTAGTAAGTGCATTTTATAATGACGATATGTTACGTTGTTTTTTTTTTTTTTTTTACTTTATTTATAAAGGACATTTAAATTAAAAAGAAAAAAGAAAAAAATGACAGCGATGCTGATAAATAAAAGCAAAAATCCTCAAAGAGTTGCATATAACAAGCATTGGACCACCATTTAAGGACTGACAGGAGTTAAAATGTAAAAACTAAGAAATATTCCTGTTACAAAAACACATCGATCCACTTCATAATATATTTTACTTTCAAGTCTTAAGTCTTTTGTGTCTCCAGAAGGTGTCTGTAAAGTTTCAGCTCAAAATACCCATGAGAATATTTATTATACCTTTGTGTATATTGGATTTTCTGCTTTGAACACAATGTAGCTGTTTTTGTGGCCTGTGCCTTTAATGCTAGTTCTCCCTGCCCACCGTTCCCACATGCCTGTTAGAGCGTGCCTCAATCTCCGCCTCAGCTGCGTCAAATAAACAGCACAGTGACAGACATGAAGAGAGCAGATCTTACGTAAACGTTTGTGAGAAATACTACAGTAAGAACTTTCCCAATGATTATTTGATGTATTTGTTGTGAAGTTAATTCAAGCCTTTCTGCAACGATGAGTCACACACAATGTCGCTACACAGTTCACGCACACATACATACACAGAGCGTGCATTTACTTTGCACTGGAAATTGCATATTTGCACGGCAAATGTGACAGGACACACGTTAATATCCACTGCTGCATGGATATCCGTTATATTAATGTTCAAAATAAACCTGATTTAATGTCCATAAACCAGGATTCAAGCGTCTTCTTTTATAATTGTACTGACATGTGGCTGTGGTGATACAGTAAAGCTGAAGTAAATCACTGTGATTCATTACACACATGCACTGATTTAAAAATATTTTAAACTTGTAAAACTCATTCTTGATCACATTTGATGATGACTGATGATCACAGAGTGCTGAACTGATCTTTTAATCCCAGTTGCTTTGCGCACATCCTGTCTTGTTGATATGATTATACACATTACTATAAAGACATGCTAATATGTGGCTGTCAATCAATTCGGTGGGTGGGGAAACCACACTCCTACGACACGTTGCGGTCGGCTTCAAAATGGGAGGGATTTGGATCCTATTTTAACGTCAGGAAAAAAAAAAAAAAAAAAGAGACTTGTTGTGTTTATATCATTACAGTATGACTGTGGACACACTATACCTGCATGCACTTACAGCTTACAAAAGATGATTTTCATCATAGGTGCCCTTTAATGATGCACTTTTGAAAGCTTTAAAATAAAAGTCACTATCCAACACCATTATAAAGCATAGAAGGGCCAGGATAGAATGTTAAACTATTACGATTGTGTTCGAATGGCAGAAAAAAAGTCATATACACCAAGGATAGCTTGAGGGTGAGTAAATTATGTGATAATTCTTATTTTTCAGTCAACTATTCCTTTAAGGCTTGTTTTTTTTTTTGTTATCCAAGGTCACAAAATCAACACAAAATCAACTAGAACTGAAGTTATGTGTATCTTGTGTATTTTGCTGACACAAGTCCTTTTTTGCTAGAAGCCATCCCCCAAAAACACGGATGTCAAGGATCTTTCTGTCTAGTCAGCAGCGACTGGCCATTTGATCAGGTGCCCTGTAGAGTGTAACATTTCTCTGGGCTTTTTCTTGCTGTGTAACAGTGGTCTTTTACCTGCAGGGCATCATAGTAGAGCTTTTTTCCTTCCTCGTCACTTTTGTCTGACATGAGCCAGGCCTTCAGCAGGTACTCGTAGAAACTGTCCCCTAAGCCTCCAACTGAGACGTGATCTGCAACACAGCAAAAACAGCAAGTGTTTGGAAAAACCCCCTTCTGCATTTATCTGCAGTCACAATGGTCTGCCTAGGGACTGCATTAAACAGAATAAACACAAATTATGGGACATAAACACACACACACACACACACAAACTTTCACACAGTACAAGAAATATGGAGAAGTTCTCTCATCTCAGTGTATTTACAATTGGTTGGTATGGTAAAATAAATTGTTTGGAATTATGCAACGACCTGGAGTGATTTACTTTCATTATGCATGTCAAAACATAGTTGAGTATACTGTTTAATGCTAATACTCCACGGATAAAACACACTATAATAAACAATGAATGTATGTATACAAACAATAAAGACAGTATAATAAATATTTCTAATATTATTGTACTAAAAAAAATTCTCCCAAGGTCTTTATAATGACATAAAAGTGGTACAGCATGCATGTATCACCCAAAAACCCAACCAGAACATCCAAGTGACCAATAAAAACACCTTATAAAACAGTCTAGCTACTTCTTAGAAGACCCAATGGACCACCTAAAACATACTAGTAACAACTCTGAGCACTCTAGCAAGTGCAATTCTTTAAATCATCAAAGCAACCTCCTACACCCTAGTAACCACTTAAACCTAAACAATATCCACACCACCCTATCAACCACTTAAAACATTTCAGCAACTATCTAGAAAACTCATTATCATTTAGAACATCCTAGCAAGTAGCAACTACGTAGCATCACCTAGAACACACTACTAAAACACTCTAGCAACTACACTACCTAAATCATCTTAGCAACAACCTAGAAAACCCAAGCAACCACCTAGAACACTCTAATAACTAATTAGAACAACCTGGCAACTATAAAAATTATCTAAGCAATGACATAGAACACCCTAGTTACCACCCAAACACTCTAGCAATTACCTAAGAATACCCTAGCAACTACATTACCCAAATCATCTTAGCAATATCCCAGAAAACCTTAGTAACTACTTTAAACACTCTAGCAACACCCTAGTGACTACTTAAAACACTTCAGCAAATACCTAGAACACTCTGACAACTACCACAATTATCTTAGCAACAACCTAGAAGACCCTAGTTACCACTTAAATTATCTACAACACAATAGCAACTACTTAAAACAATTGAACTACCTACTGTAGAACTCTCTAATAATCATTAAGAATACCCTAAATCATCTTAGCAACAGCATAGAACACCCTAGGAAATAATTTAATCGCTCTATCAACTATCAACAACACCCTAGCAGCAACTTAAAACACTTCAGCAACTATCCACTAGAGAACAGCCACTTAAAACACCCTAGCAACAACAGTACCTAAATAGTCTTAGCAACAACCTAGAACATCCTATTAACTACTTTAAACATTCTAGCAATGTCCTACCACTCAAAACAGTCCAGTAATTACCTAGAACAGTCTAATAACCAATTAGAACACCCTGGCAACTATCAAAATTATCTTAGCAATGACCTAGAACATCCTAGTTACCACCTAAACACTCTAGCAATTACCTACAATACCTTAGCAACCAAGAGCCAGTTTCTGTGCCCGACGATCGGGTTGTCGTGGTCCTAACCTTCGACCAGCACCCGTTCCACAATGCACCGGCCCCTTATGACTCCCCCTGTAGGTGGTGAGCCCGCAGGAGGATGGGCCCACTTTGCTCCTTCGGGCTAAGCCCGGACGGGTTCCGTGAAAAAAAAAACAGGCCACCATGCACTCGCATACGAGCTCCAACCCCAGGCCTGGCTCCAAGGTGGGGCCCCGGCTGTGCCATACCGGGTGACGTCACGGTCCTCGATGTAATTAGGTTCATAAGGGGTTTTTGAACCGCACTTAGTCTGACCTGTAACCTAAGACCTTCTTGCCTTGGGAGACCCTACCAGGGACATTAGCCTCCGACAACATAGCTCTTAGGATAACTCAGGCACTCAAACCCCTCCACTACGATAAGGATACAAGCGGCCGAAATCAGTTTCCTTTGCAGGGTGGCAGGGCGCACCCTTATAGACAGGGTGAGGAGCTCTGTCACCCGGGAGGAGCTCGGAGTAGACCCGCTGCTCTTCCACATTGAGAGAAGTCAGCTGAAGTGGCTCAGGCATCTGTTTCGGATGCCTCCAGGATGGCTACCTAGGGAGGTTCCAGGCATGTCCCACCGGGAGGAGGCCTCGGGGAAGTCCCAGGACATGCTGGAGGGACTATGTCTCTCGACTGGCCTGGGATTGCCTCAGGATCCCCCCGGAGGAGCTGGAGGAAGTCTGGAGTTCTCTCCTAAGACTGCTGCCCCCGCGACTCGGCCCCGGATAAGCAGATAAAAATGACATGACATGACCTTAGCAACCACTTAAAACAACTGAGCTACCTACTGTAGAACACTAATACTGTAATCACTAAGAACATCCTAGCAACTACATTACCTAAACTATCTTAGCAACAACCTTGAACACCTTAGTAACTACTTTAAACACTCTAGCACCACCCTTTAGCAACTACCTAGAACACTAGTAACCACTTAGAACACCCTGACAACTACAAAAATTATCTTAGGAACAACCTAGAACACCTTAGTAACTACTTTAAACACTCTAACACCACCCCTCCAGCAACTACCTAGAACACTAGTAACCACTTAGAACACCATGACAACTACCAAAATTATCTTAGCAACAACCTAGAACACCCTAGTTACCACCTAAACACTCTAGCAAATACCTATGAATACCCTAGCAACTACAGTACCCAAATCAACGTAGTAACAACCCAGAACACCTTAGTAACTACTTTAAGCACTCTAGCAACTACATAGAACACTATAATAACCACTTAGACCTAGTAACACAATGTACACCTTGGCAACTAAAAAAAACATTTTAGCAACAACCTAGAACACCCTAGTTACCACCCAAACACTCTAGCAATTACCTACAACACCCTAGCAACCACTTAAAACAATTGAACTATCTACTGTAGAACACTCTATTAATCACTAAGAATACTAACTGTCTAAATCATCATAGCAACCACATAGAACACCCTAACAACTATTTCAACACTCTAGCAACTATCCTAAACACCTTAAGCACCATTTGGAACAATAGCAACAACCTAGAAAACCCCAACACCCACTTAAAACACCCTAGTAACCCGTTAGAGCACTCTAGCAACTATCTACAACACCCTAGCAACCACTTGAACAATTACCTGGAACACTCGCTTAGAACTCCGTAGCAACTACAGTACCTGAATCATTTTAGTAACTTATTTACCACTTGCCACTTAGAACACTAGCAACAACCTAGAAGACCCCAACAACTACTTACAACACCATAGTAACCACTCAGAACAATCTAGCAACTAACAACTATCTATAGAAAACCCTAGTAACCACTTAAATGACATTCAGTTTCTCATTAAATCTTCTGACCAATCAAATGTCCTCTAGTTTCTGACATGCCCCGCCCCCTTCAAGACACTTCTCGTTTGCTTTTGATTTATACGCTTAAGCTCATCCACTCTCACTGGCAGAGTGGTGATAAAACGAAACCCTATTGGCTGTTTTTTTAAAGGGGAGGAGCTACTATATGCCCCACCCTGTCTTCACGTTTCAGTTGAGATTAACTCCTTAGATTCCAAGTAAGCATATTCATGTAAGACATTTAAACGTTAGCTGTATTTTGCTTTATGCAGTGAAATCCTGGATGACGCAGGTGTGTGAGTGTAAAGCGAATGTGAATGTGTTTGCAGGTGGCAGTGTGTTTAGTGCTGTCCAGTCCACTGTGTGTGAGAGATGAAAATCTGTGGGTCGACTGTCTAACCGATGACCAAGCTCATGAATATTTATACCTCATTAGGCCCTTGTTTGTTTTATAGATACATCACGAGGAATCATACACTGCTGAGCTACTATTCAGAGCGAATGCGTGAAAAAGGAAAAGCCAGCATTTTGTTTTCATTCAAAGTCCCATTTCTAATGTCAAAGGGGTCTTTATGGTGCCCACTTAGTCTGGCGGCGTTCTGCAAAAATGTCTGAAATAGGCAGGTTTTTGTTAATCTTCCTCGGGGATATTCAAATTATGCAGCTCATGGGCCAAAATGTGCACCAGGGAGCGGTGAATAAAATGACCCGGTAATAGCCAATACTTGACTCTCATATGGTTTTTAAATGTGCAGTAAGCAGCAATTACAGCTGCGTGTGCCACATTCTGTCACAAGTGCTGTTCTTTTTAATTTCTAGAATATGAAGGTGAATTAAAAATGCATGTTTCATAAATGCTGCCAGACTGTCAATAACGTAACGTCACATTTAATAAACCTTCACATATATATCAACATGCAATTGTTATTCATCTGTAAAATCAATAATTGTGCTATCTAATACTAAGTGGATGCATCACTCCATGATTTTTATTCCACTTTTTGGCTACACACACACACACACACATATGTAAATATGCTGTAAAAGGCATGTCACTTTGCGCCAATCAGTGATGACAACATTTGCATATACTGAGGCACTGCTTCAGGACGAACGAGTTTGAACTGTAAACTTAATTCTACTGTATCAAGTTCTTAAATATAACCGATCCAAATACGCATAATTCATTATACCAAGTTATGATTAGGGTGACACGGTGGCACAGTGGGTAGTACAATCGCCTCACAGCAAGAAGGTCGCTGGTTCGAGCCTCGACTGGGTCAGTTAGCGTTTCTGTGTGGAGTTTGCATATTCTCCCAGTGTTGGCGTGGGTTTCCTCCGGGTGCTCCGGTTTCCCACACAAGTTTAAAGACATGTGGTATAGGTAAATTGGGTACGCTAAAATTGACCATAGTGTATGTGTGTGAATGAGTGTGTATGGGTGTTTCCCAGTGATTAGTTGCAGCTGGAAGGGAAAAACATATGCTGGATAAGTTGGCGGTTCATTCCGCTGTGGCGACCCCAGATTAATAAAGGGACTAAGCCGAAAAGAAAATTAATGAATGAAGTTATGATTAATTATTCATATTTCCTTATGAGTTAAAATGTTGTAATATTTCTATATTTTTATGTATTATTAACAATAATTAAATGAGTATGTTTTATATAACTACTTTTTATGTATTTATTGTGTCGATGTAAATCCATTTTAAAAGTTTGACCATTGACCAAATTTATATTTATTTAAATGCACAATTAAATGTATATCATGTTGTAGCGAGGAGGCCAGGCCGAGAGCCGTAGGAACGGAACGAGGCCGGCGCTTGAGTGATGATGAGAAGCACACTGGCCTCGAGTCCCACTGAGGAGCTCTAGACTATAAGGAGACAGAGAGGATCCAATAGCAAGTATTTAATGAAAATGAAAATAAGTATCAAAGGATACAACTGGATGTTCTGGAAACAAAGAATGTTCAAAACAAAAGAGAGCCCACTGGCTCCAACGAAGACATCAACCGAACACACAGACTGCGAAGAATCCTGAGAACAACCGACAGCAACAAGAACAAACAATGGACTGATAACCAGCAGTAACCACAGGCTGAAATATATAGCCGGTGAAATAGAGATCAGCTGGAGGATGATTAAGTCAGCTGATAAGGTCAGCTGATTCGATAGCATGCCGTCAACACAAAAAGGTAAACAAACACACACCCTCGCACACGACAACACATAAGGCATGACACATAACATACAGAAAGAACACACAAACCCATAAACCGTGACAACCAGGCTTGGACAAGTTTGTTTTACTTTTGCTTTCAGTTTGGCAGTTTCTCCATGAGGAACTGCGGTCTGTTTGTTTTATTTTTCCTTTAATAAATAATTTATTCCCTGGAGGCCATCTAGCTTTATTACATAGGTACAGTTGTAGTCAGAATTATTAGCCCCCTTGTTTATTTTTTCCCCAATTTCTGTTGAACGGAGAGAAGATTGTCAACACATTTCTAAACATAATAGTTTTAATAACTCATTTCTAATAACTGATTTATTTTATCTTTGCCATGATGACATAAATAATATTTTACTAGATATTTTTCAAGACACTTCTATACAGCTTAAGGTGACATTTAAAGGCTTAACTAGGTTAATTAGGTTAACTAGGCAGGTTAGGGTAATTAGGCAAGTTATTGTATAACGATGGTTTGTTCTGTAGACTATCGAAAAAAAATATAGCTAATAAATATTGTCATTAAAATGGTGTTTAAAAAATTAAAAACTGCTTTTATTCTAGCCAAAATAAAACAAATGAGACTTTCTCTAGAAGAAAAAACATTATCAGACATACTGTGAAAATTTCCTTGCTCTGTTAAACATAATTTGGGAAAAATTTAAAAAAGAAAAAAAAAAAATCAAAGGGGGGCTAATAATTCTGAATTCAACTGTATATTGTATTTTAATAACAACAACAACAACAACATTAACAACAACAACAATAATAGTTATTGTTGTTATTATTATTATTTGTTTTAAAAATAAAAATACGTTTTTACCTTTTAGTATTAGTGAAATGTAAATGTAAATTGCAATTAAAAATATTAAAATCAAGTTCTTATTTGTTGTCAAAATGGCAAGACAAAACTGACTGACAGACATGTAAAGCCACCAACGACAGTTCATTTTGTTCAGCATCATGTTTAGGGACATCAAATCTTACAGACTACATTCCAATGACATACTGGCATTCAAAAACCTTTAGCTGAACATGAGAAATACCAAATGTCACATTTATCCACATTTATTTTTTTATAATGAAAGATCTAATTCCAGTAGTTATGTTTCCAACCACCTATTTCTATGCACATTTTGGAAGATCACATTAAAAAAAATGTTTAACAGAAACCTCAACATGCACAAAAATCTAGGATAAAAAAGTAGGATAAAAATGTTTTTATCCAACTAGAAAAAAAAAATGCACATAGACTACAATGGAAACACATTTACAGAATAAACTCTAGCATGTGCATAAAAGGTCATGTGATTTTGTTTTGTGTGATAATGAAATTGAGTGTGATGTTTAAAAATTCAGGCATTTTGGCAAGAAATTCATAAATATTTAGAGAATATATTCCATATCCCAATTGATTTGTCCCTCTCAACGCTATACTTAGGCCTAAAAAATCCTATGTTAGAAGAAAAATCTGACAAAAAAAAAAAAAAAACTGATGAAAACTTTGCTGAATTGCATGTAAAAAAAAAGCCATAAACAAAAAATTGTTACAGCCCAAAATACCTCAAATTAGTGACTGGTTTGACACAATTTATGAAATCTATAAGACAGAGAGGTTAACAATGAAGCGTTGTTTAAAGAGTGAAGAGTTTAATGAGACATGGAGAAAATGGGTAGAATATATTCTTCCATTAAGACCAGATTTAATGTAGAATTTATTTTGTTTACTTTGTGTTTTATTTTTTGTAGTGAGAGAAAGGCAAGGCAAGGCAAGTTTATTTATATAGCACATATCATACACAGTGGCAATTCAAAGTGCTTTACATAAACAGGAATAAAAAAGACAAGTGTAAGAAAAAATAAAAACAGATAATAAAAAAAAGATAAAAACAGATAAAAATATGTTAAAACAGGTTGTAAAAGAATGAAAAAGAAGAGAAAAACATAATAGTGCAATTTGTTGGACGTAGCACAGTGCTCATTTAGTAAAGGCACAGCTAAACAGATGTGTTTTCAGTCTGGATATGAATGTGCCTAATGTTGGAGCACATCTGATCATTTCTGGGAGTTGATTCCAGCAGCGAGGGGCGTAGTAGCTGAAGGCCGATTCACCCTGCTTTGACTGAACTCTTGGAATTTCTAGTTTATATGATCCTAGAGATCTGAGTGTTCTTCTAGGTTTGTATTCAGTGAGCATATCTGTAATGTATTGAGGTCCTAGGCCATTTAGTGATTTATAGACAAGTAATAGTACTTCAAAATCTATTCTGAATGTAACTGGGAGCCAGTGTAAAGACCTGAGGACAGGTGTGATGTGCTCTGATTTCCTGGTTCTGGTCAGAATCCTGGCCGCAGTGTTCTGGATGAGCTGCAACTGTCTGACTGTCTTTTTGGGAAGGCCCGTGAGGAGGCCGTTACAGTAATCCACTCTGCTGCTGATGAAAGCATGAACAAGTTTCCCTAAGTCTTCACTGGAAACAAAGCATCTGATTATTGCAATGTTTTTAAAATGATAGTATGCTGATTTACTAATTGCTTTGACATGACTACTGAAACTCAGATCTGACTCCAGAGTCACACCAAGATTCTTGACCTTATTTTTTTGTTGTTTGACCTTTAGAGCCAAGGTACACATTCACCTTGAAAACCTCATCTCTGTTCCTAAACGCAATGACTTCAGTTTTCTCTTTGTTTAACTGAAGAAAGTTTTGGCACATCCAACTGTTCATTTCATTAATGCACTGGCAGAGGGTGTCAATGGGGCTGTAGTCATTAGGCAAGTAGATCTGAGTGTCATCAGCATAGCTATGGTAGGAAATTTGTGAGTAAACATAAAAACATAAAAGAAAGACAGTGAGAAGAACAATACCCATTAAAAAAATAAACAAATAAATAAAAATGTACATTTAAGATCCTAAAAGTACCATACTCACAGTTTAATATGTTTAGGCAAAAAAAAATTGTTAGAGTAGACTGGGTGCCACAATATGGGTAAAAAAGTACACAATCGAATTGTACAAAATCTGACACAATATACAAATATCCAAAACAATTATGAGTGTATTGTTTTGATTGTTCTTATAATATCCTTGAATCGTTAATGTACTTTATTTGCTTATTTATTTATATTTTTTATTTTAGAATTTCTTTTATTTCTACAATTTCTGGATTCCGATGTTTGGTTGTTTTGTGTAGCCATTGTGGAAACCCCTATATACCATACATTTGTATGTACAGTTGGAAACTGCAATGAAAACTAAACGAGAAACAAAAAGAAATTGAGTGTGATGGGATGGCATTAATGAACAAAGCAGCAGATCGACCACATTGTGATATATCTGAAATGTTGCTTTAGTCATTCTAAAATGCCTCGTCCATTAGATATGTTTTATCTCACTTTAATCTGCATTTGTGGATTTACATTAAACTTAAATTTTGGATTTAACTTATTTTAAATGAGCTGAAACAACACAATTCTTGAAATGTATTTGGGGTAACTAAATTGTTTTAAGTTGAATCCACTTAAATTTGTTACATTAACTTAATCGATTTGTGTTGGGACATGAATGAATGAATCATGTGAAACCCTGCATTTTATTTATAGTGCGCAATCCAGAAACAGCAGCTGATCTCTCTCTCTCTCTCTCTCTCTCAGAATACCCTAGCCACGGCCTAGCAAACACTCAAAACAGTCTAGCAACACCTTTAGCAACGACCTAGAACATCTTAGCAACCACCTAGCAGCCAATCAGAACATCTTAGCAACTGCCTAGCAACGCCTTAGCGAACACTCAGAACACCCTAGCAGCCGCCTAGCAACTCCTTAACAACCACCTACACACTCTAGCAACATCTTAGCAACCACTTAAAACACCCTAGCAACCACCTAGCAACGCCTTAGCAACGCCTTAGCAACGCCTAGCAACACTCAGAACACCCTAGCAACCGCCTAGCCACATCTTAGCAACCACCTTGCAATGCCTTTTGCAAAGACCTAACAACCCCTAAGAATACCTTAACAACTGCCTAGCAATGCCTTAGCAACCACCTAGAGCACCCTAGCAACACCTTAGCAACCAGTCAGAACACCCTAGCGACCACCTAGAACACCCTAGCAACCGCCTAGCAACATCTTAGCGACCACCTAGAGCACCCTAGCAACACCTTAGCAACCACTCAGAACACCCTAGCGACCACCTAGAACACCCTAGCAATGCCTTAGCAACCACTCAGAACAACCTAGCAACCGTCTAGCAATGCCTTAAACAACTGCTCAGTGGTCGACCCTAGCAATCACCCAGAATACGCTAGCAACACCTTAACAACTACCTGGAGCACCCTAGCAACGCCTTAGCAATCGCCGAGCAACCACTCAGAACACCATAGCAACTGCCTAGCAACATCTTAGCAATGACTCAGCACACCCTAGCAACACCTTAGCAACCACCCAGAACACCCTAGCAACCACCTAGCAAGAAACATGCCCATCCATGCTAGAAATCTCTCTCTCTCTCTCTCTCTCTCTCTCTCTCTCTCTCTCTCTCTCTCTCTCTCTCTCTCTCTCTCCTTTAAAAAAAGGTCTCTGAGCAGTCGCCTGCTGATACACTTGTGGCAGACTAGATTTGTCCTGAGGCCAGATTTTGAGCACCTGATTTAACTTCTAAGTCGCATAAGATGGCATTTCCCCGTGATAACAGTTCACACCGAAACTCCATGTCCCGCGCTGTTAGTGAGAGTGCTTCATTGTGAAAAGGAGCTGTGAGGTCTTCTGTTGCTAAAAGCTTGACAGCAGGAAATGGGAGTTTTAGCTGTCAGCTCTTACAGTGATTCCTGAGCAAAAACCTGAGGACCAGCTGAGCTTATTACCCAGCAGACACAGAGAACGTGTGAAGCTTCTCAGTACAGCAGTGAAGCCCTCAAACAGACAACACGCACACACATCAAATACTCTACAGATAACTACACTTTTCTTCCTTAACCACAACCTAACATAACCTTGCTTAAAGCGAAGTACAAAATTACAGCGCATTAGATTGATCTTCAATGTTTCAGACGAGACACTGAAAAAAGAAAACAGGTTTTTCATGCACCTGTTGTTCCTGGGATTTTTTCCCTTTGTATGAATGTTTTTTTATTTATTGAATTATTATTTTAAGTCTGAAGTAAAAAGATAACACCTAATATACACTTGTGAATGTTTCTTTTGTTGCACTGTCTGTTGATTTTAAGTACAATGGATTTTTCAAAGGCAGTTTTTCCTCAAATTTAGTTTTTTTCTCCTGCACTGAGCCATAAATCTACACTTTAGCAGCACTAACATACACCGGACTAGTTTTATTCCAGGTCAATCTTAAAAGGAAATGTAACTATTATACGTATTCAGAAACATTTTTTGTTGTGCTGGTTGAAAGTCTCTCCACATTCCAATAGTAATGATTAAAGTAAATGATCTAAATGTGTTTATATGTATTTTAATATTCTGGGTAAGGCATAAGACTAAAAAATGTTCATCCAATTAAATATCGTCAGACCGACAATTCCCATAATTCTGATAAGCAGCCCAAACTGTCTGTCAGCAAATGTAGATTTGTACAATGGCGCATCTCTGTTCACGCAGATCTGCCATTTGCGCGTACACACGCGGATGCACGCAACGCGTTCATGTGCAGACGAGACAATCACAGCGGTTAAAATCAAATGCTGAATCAAAACATTCTGAATGAATATTGGAGTTACTTTGCACGCTGGAGGAAAGACGACACCATAGCTGAAGTATTTCTTTTAGACAGTTAATGTTCTGTTTTAAAACAATTTTAGTCACGCAAAGCTGATGTGGATTTTGTTGTTTTACGAATGGGTTATATACACAAGTGTTGTTCAGCCCTGAAATCTCCGGCCAAAGATTGATGTGACTATTTTTAATTTCATAAGGGACCTTTGACAGCATCGATAATGTCGATTTTTATTTAGTTTAACAACAAAAAATCAGTAAATAGCGCTATTCTGCCTAGCTTGCTTTACCGAGCTGAAGTTGGTTTTATATTCACATTGGTTCATTTTTGACAGCTTGTAACGTGCTCCCTATATCGTTTACCATGCTACTTTAAAAGATCTTATGATAACCCGTTAGCATTTTGGCAGATCACCTACTGCACATTTAAGTTAACTAAATCAATTTGTGTTGGGACAACATGAATGAATTGTGTGGAACCCTGCATTTTTTTAGAGTGCAAGACATACTAAAATGTACAAATGTGACCATATAAACTCATACGATTTAGCTACTAAACCAAAAAGTTCCAAATTGCTGTGATATTGTTGTTGTTTTTTTATATCTACATTTTGAACGCTTCTACAGAGGAATATGTTCATACATAATGTCTATTTATTAGGGGTGTGAACCTACACTAGTCTCACGGTTTGGTTATGATTATCATGCCATCGATTCGTTTCAATTTGATATCTCGGTGCATCACGGTGCATTGACGATGCTTTCTATACATAATTCGATTTTTTCTTCACAACACAAGAAAAAAAATTGTATTAAAATCTATAAATATATTTATATTTATATATCTCTTTGTAATACATTTTTTTCCTTTAATACAAGCAGTCATATATATGAACTGTACCTTTAATTTTTACCTGCTTAAAGAAAACACTCTTTTTGAATGTTTTAGACAAAACGCATGCACAGAAGACAACATGAGCATTTATAGCAAATAAAGTAATGTAAATATTATCCCGCTTGCTTATTGAGTGCTATCAAGCAAGTTCTTATACTCCTATGATTGGTCATTGTCTTCACCCGCTCAACAGAAAGGGCTGCTGCGATTGGCTTTAGAAATAAAAACGCTTTTCACCGTTGAGTGACGCGGGAAGAACAGCCACCGGTCACAGTCTATTATGCGCATAATATGCGGTTGTCACAGGTAATCCGTAATAGACGCAGGTGGAGAAAATTTGCACCTCAGGCACGCTCGTGTCTGGATCCACAAGTATCGCTTTAACAGCCAAGAGGAGTGGAAAAGTTATCTCACGAACACCCCAGTGGGTCAAATGTCCAAAGTGAGAGTGAGAGTGAGTGAGAGAGGAACCAAATAGAGGATGAGACGCACTTCCTTCTGTTCTGCCCCAAATACACCAAAACTAGAGAAACATTTTTCCCCCAATTTGAAACATTGACTAATTCATTTTTTAAATTAAATGACTCAGAAAAACTTTACCATGTACTCGGAGAGAATGATTTGACATCTAGACTAGCTGCAAAATATGTATACACCCTACAACACACCATAAGAAATGGTTAATGTAAATTCATGCGTCTTATTTAAATAATCTAAACTTTTTAATTATTATTATTATAATTGTTATATTTATCAAATGTATTGTCTTTTTTTTTTTTTTTTTGTCATTCATTTCCTATTTATTTTTATTATTATTTGATGATATTAATATATTACATATTTGATATGCTTTGGCAACACTGTATTGAATGTCATGCCAATAAAGCAACTTGAACTTGAACTTGAGAGAGAGAGAGAGAGAGAGAGAGGAGAGAGAGAGAGAGAGAGAGAGAGAGAGAGAGAGAGAGAGAGAGG
>LR812538.1:46996137-47140954 GCA_903798195.1 Danio kyathit | reverse complement strand
ATCTCTCTCTCTTCTCTCCTCTCTCTCTCTCTCTCTCTCTCTCTCTCTCTCTCTCTCTCCTTTAAAAAAAGGTCTCTGAGCAGTCGCCTGCTGATACACTTGTGGCAGACTAGATTTGTCCTGAGGCCAGATTTTGAGCACCTGATTTAACTTCTAAGTCGCATAAGATGGCATTTCCCCCGTGATAACAGTTCACACCGAAACTCCATGTCCCGCGCTGTTAGTGAGAGTGCTTCATTGTGAAAAGGAGCTGTGAGGTCTTCTGTTGCTAAAAGCTTGACAGCAGGAAATGGGAGTTTAGCTGTCAGCTCTTACAGTGATTCCTGAGCAAAACCTGAGGACCAGCTGAGCTTATACCCAGCAGACACAGAGAACGTGTGAAGCTTCTCAGTACAGCAGTGAAGCCCTCAAACAGACAACACGCACACACATCAATACTCTACAGATAACTACACTTTTCTTCCTTAACCACAACCTAACATAACCTTGCTTAAAGCGAAGTACAAAATTACAGCGCATTAGATTGATCTTCAATGTTTCAGACGAGACACTGAAAAAAGAAAACAGGTTTTTCATGCACCTGTTGTTCCTGGGATTTTTTCCCTTTGTATGAATGTTTTTTTATTTATTGAATTATTATTTAAGTCTGAAGTAAAAGATAACACCTAATATACACTTGTGAATGTTTCTTTTGTTGCACTGTCTGTTGATTTTAAGTACAATGGATTTTTCAAGGCAGTTTTTCCTCAAATTTAGTTTTTTTCTCCTGCACTGAGCCATAAATCTACACTTTAGCAGCACTAACATACACCGGACTAGTTTTATTCCAGGTCAATCTTAAAAGGAAATGTAACTATATACGTATTCAGAAACATTTTTGTTGTGCTGGTTTGAAAGTCTCTCCACATTCCAATAGTAATGATAAAGTAATGATCTAAATGTGTTTATATGTATTTTAATATTCTGGGTAAGGCATAAGACTAAAAAATGTTCATCCAATTAAATATCGTCAGACCGACAATTCCCATAATTCTGATAAGCAGCCCCAAACTGTCTGTCAGCAAATGTAGATTTGTACAATGGCGCATCTCTGTTCACGCAGATCTGCCATTTGCGCGTACACACGCGGATGCACGCAACGCGTTCATGTGCAGACGAGACAATCACAGCGGTAAAATCAAATGCTGAATCAAAACATTCTGAATGAATATTGGAGTTACTTTTGCACGCTGGAGGAAAGACGACACCATAGCTGAAGTATTTCTTTTAGACAGTTAATGTTCTGTTTTAAAACAATTTTAGTCACGCAAAGCTGATGTGGATTTTGTTGTTTTACGAATGGGTTATATACACAAGTGTTGTTCAGCCACTGAAATCTTACGGCCAAAGATTGATGTGACTATTTTTAATTTCATAAGGGACCTTTGACAGCATCGATAATGTCGATTTTTATTTAGTTTAACAACAAAAAATCAGTAAATAGCGCTATTCTGCCTAGCTTGCTTTACCGAGCTGAAGTTGGTTTTATATTCACATTGGTTCATTTTTGACAGCTTGTAACGTGCTCCCTATATCGTTTACCATGCTACTTTAAAAGATCTTATGATAACCCGTTAGCATTTTGGCAGATCACCTACTGCACATTTAAGTTAACTAAATCAATTTGTGTTGGGACAACATGAATGAATTGTGTGGAACCCTGCATTTTTTAGAGTGCAAGACATACTAAAATGTACAAATGTGACCATATAAACTCATACGATTTAGCTACTAAACCAAAAAGTTCCAAATTGCTGTGATATTGTTGTTGTTTTTTTATATCTACATTTTGAACGCTTCTACAGAGGAATATGTTCATACATAATGTCTATTTATTAGGGGTGTGAACCTACACTAGTCTCACGGTTTGGTTATGATTATCATGCCATCGATTCGTTTCAATTTGATATCTCGGTGCATCACGGTGCATTGACGATGCTTTCTATACATAATTCGATTTTTTCTTCACAACACAAGAAAAAAAATTGTATTAAAATCTATAAATATATTTATATTTATATATCTCTTTGTAATACATTTTTTTCCTTTAATACAAGCAGTCATATATATGAACTGTACCTTTAATTTTTACCTGCTTAAAGAAAACACTCTTTTTGAATGTTTTAGACAAAACGCATGCACAGAAGACAACATGAGCATTTATAGCAAATAAAGTAATGTAAATATTATCCCGCTTGCTTATTGAGTGCTATCAAGCAAGTTCTTATACTCCTATGATTGGTCATTGTCTTCACCCGCTCAACAGAAAGGGCTGCTGCGATTGGCTTTAGAAATAAAAACGCTTTTCACCGTTGAGTGACGCGGGAAGAACAGCCACGGTCACAGTCTATATGCGCATAATATGCGGTTGTCACAGGTAATCCGTAATAGACGCAGTGGAGAAAATTTGCACCTCAGGCACGCTCGTGTCTGGATCCACAAGTATCGCTTTAACAGCCAAGAGGAGTGGAAAAGTTATCTCACGAACACCCCAGTGGGTCAAATGTCCAAAGTGAGAGTGAGAGTGAGTGAGAGAGGAACCAAATAGAGGATGAGACGCACTTCCTTCTGTTCTGCCCCAAATACACCAAAACTAGAGAAACATTTTTCCCCCAATTTGAAACATTGACTAATTCATTTTTTAAATTAAATGACTCAGAAAAACTTTACCATGTACTCGGAGAGAATGATTTGACATCTAGACTAGCTGCAAAATATGTATACACCCTACAACACACCATAAGAAATGGTTAATGTAAATTCATGCGTCTTATTTAAATAATCTAAACTTTTTAATTATTATTATTATAATTGTTATATTTATCAATGTATTGTCTTTTTTTTTTTTTTTTGTCATTCATTTCCTATTTATTTTTATTATTATTTGATGATATTAATATATTACATATTTGATATGCTTTGGCAACACTGTATTGAATGTCATGCCAATAAAGCAACTTGAACTTGAACTTGAGAGAGAGAGAGAGAGAGAGAGAGAGAGAGAGAGAGAGGAGAGAGGAGAGAGAGAGAGAGAGAGGAGAGAGAGAGAGAGGAGAGAGATGAGAGAGAGAGAGAGAGAGAGAGATGGAGTTTTACAGCATTTCTCCCTAGTGAAATAGCGGCTCGTGCTGTACCTTCTTCAGTGTCAGTGAAAGACTTTCCAGCAAACTCACAAGCAGTAAATTGTGCACAATTATCTGCTTTTTAACTAGTTGGAGCATTTTATTTACTCCATTCTATTTACAATAGAAAAATAAAAGTTGCTGCAAGTCCTCCAATTTAGACTTTTATTATTTTTTTTATTAGCATTTCACCTTGAAAAACAGCTTACTAGGTTTTGAACGTTCTGTCAAGTCTCACATATGAGGCTAAACTATAAAGAGACTGGCTCCTTTGAAACATTGATAATTCCTGACAAAACAACATTTTGATATACGAGAACAAGAGAGAAGAGCAGAAGGCTAAAAGAAGATAACAGAATATATAGGATGCCTGCGTGTTTCATGAGGTTTCATTAAGGACAACCCGGCAGCTACTAGCCACTCAAACCCAGCCATGACAACTGACCCATATGGAAAGCCCTTCAGGACTGTTCTGGGCTTTTTGTGTGAAGCTAAAAGACTGACAGCTATTTTTAAGTGAAGCTGTACGTTATCATCCCATCTTCCCTGCGGCCTGCTGCCATCTCGCATCTTTTTTGTTTGCGATCATCTAAACAATGACTTTTGTCAAAGTGAAGAAAAAAAAATAAAGGACTTGCTTCGATGCACATAAAAAGAAATCAGACTTCTACATTCTGACAGCTCAAAAGCGTCTCGCTTTTCCTCGCTCTTATGGTGACGTTCCTCCACCAGAATTCACTGCTCGTTCATGCATTCAAGAGATTGGATTCTTTTAACGCATCTTCAATAAATTGTTAGGGCAGAATGCAGCTGCTGGAGTTCTCATCAGGTCAAGCAAATATGATCACATCTTCTAATTTTCTAACTATTAAGTACTGGATTGATTATTACAAAAACTATGTTGTGGCTTAGCTGTGTACTTATAGGGACAGTTTAGGCAAAACTTTTAATTGAAAACACAAAAGAAGATATATTAATAATGTTAGAAACGGTTAAAATTTATTTTGTGTATATAAAAACTTAAACTGGTTTGGAACAGAAGTCTCATTTTTGCGTGAACTATCCCTTTAACCAGTCTTCTATCACACTGTATTTAAAGGGATAGTTCACTAAAAAAATCTAAATGATGTCTCTTGTTTCAAACCTTGTAAATAATCTAGTTTATTTTATTTTTTTATTAAATCGCAATTAATCCCATTTTTTAATGCAAAATTCAACATGATGAGATCCATCGCAATCTAGTACTGTTCAACATCCCCCCTCATGTGTGTATTCAGAGCCAGTGAGAAATGGACTTTTAAAATAATTAAATGATAATAAAAACTCTATTAACATCCTATTTTAAAAAAAACTTTAATTATTTTTGCTGTTAATTAATTAACATGTTAATGTGATTAAGCATTTACTTGCTCAGCCTTATAATAAGTTCCATTTAATGTTTGTTTTATGAAAGTGTGAGTTTATAAAAAAATTAGTGGTGGGCCGTTATCGGTGTTAAGTGAAGAGGGTTGGGGAGTAGCGGTAGAAAGTGAAAGTGAACAGCGGATGGGGGAGGAGGGCGGTTGAGGAAGGGAAAAATGAGGTGCCGATTTCAGATTCAGATTTCAAAGGTGCCGGATCCGGATCTGGCGTGTTCCGGCACAAATTAAGCCCTGCTCACGCTAAATGGAAAGAAAAAAAAACTTCCCCATTTCGCGATGTGTGTGTGTGTGTCTGTGTGTCTCTGTGTCTGTGCGGTCCTTTACTGACAGCCGCCTGTGTGGATCTTGTCGGAAAATATGGCGAGAAGTCCTACATGACGGTAAAAGTTTGTCAGTAATGCCACTAATATCTGGATACTCCACGTCTTAATTCCATTCCATTTCTGTTTAGTTAAGTTATGACTTTAGTCGCATTAAGGTAATCAGAAATCGCTGTTTACATGGTAGACTCTTAATCAGAGTATTGTTTTAATCATATTAAAATTGTATTAAAGTATTGTTGCCCATGTAAACATACTCAATGCTTGACACACCATCAGGGCTCTGTGAACTTGCCTTTGCGAAGCAGCATTTTCTGTATGTACGTACATCAAAAGCAAGTATGAAATCACTGTTTGGAGCTTATTCAGGCCTACAGTTCAACATTCATGTTTAACTGCATAAACAGTTAGTAAACACAAGTACATCTTATTGAACATCATTTATTTTCATCACCAATTATCATAGTAGAACAGTTTCTCAAGCAGTTTGTGATGCATTTTGGAAACAGGAGATGAGCCCCTGGTCTAATGGGTCACCTGGCTTGAGAAACCCGTTCTCAAAGACTTATTATTTGGGTAGCACACATATTCTGAATGCCTTCGGCAGAATTCAAATGAGCCATTTTAATCTAGATTAATCTAGAGTATTTCGAGATTAATGTAGATTAATCTAGATTAAAAAATGAATCTATGCCCACCTTTAAAAAAATGTAACTGGTTTTGTGAATAGGGCACATAATATCCTAATATTGATATACCCATTGATATTCGACTGAATCAAAATAATATTCAACATTTTTTGGAAGCATCAACATAATATTATATGACTAAGTGTATCGATATCCTACTGTATCATGATTAGATGTCCAATAAACCCCTTTAATAGAACCTCTAATACCGACATTACTCTCAAAAAGATAGTTCACCCAAAAATTTAAATTCTGTCATTATTTAGTCATTTTCCTCTAGTTCCAAACCTGAGTTTCTTTCTACTGTTAAAGGAAGATATACTGAAGAATGATGGAAAAAAAAAAAAAACAACAACCCCAGACTTAAATTTTTTTATAATGGATGTCAATGGCTAGTTCCCCCACCCCCCCCACCCCCCCAACATTCTTCATAATATCATCCTTTGTTTTCATGTAGGCAACACATTTAATTCACACAATCGTAAGATCAATTTTTCCTTAATTTCTTTCAGCGTTTGCTTACCAACAGAAACTTGAACATGGTCTGCGATCAGCAATAAATCCTGCTTCCTGTACATATTTAGCATCTCTTCTGAAGGATTGGCAACAAAAGTTTGCAAACTAAAGGCTTCCATAATGAAACTACAAAGCAAAAAACACCACACTAGCAATCCTGAAATACTAAACCAATACTAGGCTGAACAACAGATACATATGAATGAACAACTTTTGTTTGCCACCAAGGCAATAGTAAAAAAAAACACACCAGTTTTTAGTTCTCTTTAAGATCTTTTTGAATTATCTTAAATAGTGTCCTTTGAGGATCTTTTTAGAATCCCGGACGAGCCCCCAATAAACTTTACAACCCCTTTGTTTTCAAAGTCATTTATAAACATTTACAACAACTTGAGCGTGAATAAATGGTGAGGGAACTTCATTTTTGGGTGAACTACCCCTTTAATCAAAACAAACGAAATTAAATATGTAGCCTAATAAATGTCTTCAGTGGAGTGCATAGAACACCGTTTCCTTGTCCACGAAAGTAAAGAGAAAGTAAAGAGGGCGAATGGAGGAGGCTTTATTCTCGCTGCAGATGGTTTGTTTAACTGTTTCCTCGCTAGTGAAGTGTTCAGTTTTTCCATTCAGTTTTTCCACTTACAAAGTCCGCCATGTAAATAGCTAAATGAATCTGAGATGAGACTCTGATTGGTTTAATAGTTTGTTATGCTCAAAACACACCCATAACTCATTAAGAGAATAAGCACAGCCCTGTTAGACCATGCGCCCGGCGCAAACTGTATTTTTCCGTCCTTAAAATAGCAAAAGGGGATTCTGACACACCCTTAATGCGTTTGCGCCCTGCTCTTTAGACTCTGCGCCTGGATCATTAAAATAGAGCCCACTATGTTAATATTGATATACCCATTGATATTCTATTGAATCGAAATCATATAAAAAAAATTTGGAAGTATCGACATAATATCATATCGCTAAGACTATCGATATCCTATTGTATAAGTTCACTTTTAGATCTTTTTGAAATATCTTGAATTGTGTCCTTTGAGAATCTTTTTGGGATCCCGGACGAGCCCCCAATAAAAGTTACAACCCCTTTGTTTTCAAAGACATTTATAAACATTTACAACAACTTGAGCATGAATAAATTGTTAGGGAACTTCATTTTTGGGTGAACTACCCCTTTAATTAACAAACAAAATTAAATATGTAGCCTAATGGATGTCTTCAGTGGAGTGCATATAACATTGTTTCCTTGTCCACGAAAATAAAGTAAAGAGAAAGTAAAGAGGCCAAATGGAGGAGGCTCATTCTTTCTTTAATCTCGCTGCAGATGGTCTATTTAACTGTTTTCTCGCTAGTGAAATGCGCCACGGTGCGATGCAACTGACTCTTAAAGAAAATGGGAGATGAGACTCTAATTGGTTTAATGCATGTTATGCTCAATACATGCCCATAACTCACATAACGCACAACCCTGTTAGACCATGCATAATAGTGTCCTTTGAGAATCTTTTTAGGATCCCGGCGAGCCCCCAATAAACTTTACAACCCCTTTGTTTTCAAAGATATTTATAAACATTTACAACAACTTGAGCATGAATAAACGGTGAGGGAACCTCATTTTTGTGTGAACTACCCCTTTAATTGTAAAGTAGAATAATGATTTATTGCTGTAAAGCTTCTTTGAAATGACACGTCACAAGACAGCGCTATACAAACAAACTTGAAATGAATTGTGTTATTCCGACTACAAACACTGCAGAATTTTGTTCTCCGTCTGCGTCATTGCTGACCATGAAGTTGAGACCGAGCTAAAGCCGCCAATAAATCCCCCAAAGTGAGAACAGCACAAAAGCCGGCTAACAAAACAAGAGCGGACTTCACTGAAGTCACTATTTCAGCTGCCTTCGAGACCAGCATAAAACATGCCAAACTATTGACATATGCGTTGTCTGGCGGGTGAAGGCAAGGAGAAGAAAGCATATATTTCGGGCTGTGTTACATAATTAAATCTGAAGGCATGATAAAGAGGAGATGTGGTAATTTCTTGACGGTTTCAGGGTCGCTGTCTGTCTAGCTTCAGTCTCTAATGGCAAGCCAAAGGACTCTCTGATCCAGATTATATAAAAAATGTCAAAAACAAGCTGAAATCGGCACTTCCAAATGGGAACGCAAAGTTTCTATCAGTCTGCTGGCATGCTTAAAAGTTCGAAGGCTCCTACAGGAGGAGCTTGTCAATGGTTTTGCTAAAGTTTGAGAGAATTATGGGTTTTAAAACTTTTGTAAGACATTTGAGGGTATTAGTTGTGAAACTCATGAGAACAATGTTCTGCTTCACTCTGAGGATCTTTATCTTCAGATTTATATGCACTGTTACAATAAAATTGGAGTTTGTTAAAATTGGAGTCAATTGCCCATACTTGTATATTTGGTTTAATTACAATCTGGTTATCTTTATGCAGATAATCAAAACACTGGCTAGGAATGGAAGGAATTAACGTATGAATGAATGACATTGGATTTAATTTAACTACTTTGTCAATGAACATATTTAACAGTGTAAATAAGTTAACCTAAAAACGATTTAAACAACACACACACATACACAAACATATAAAATGACATTTAGCAAATACAGTTATATGCTAAATTATTAGCCCTTCTTTGAAATGTGTATTGTTTTTCAAATATTTCCAAAGTGATGTTTAACAGGGGAAGGGAATTTTCACAGTATTTAATTAAATATTGTTTTTCTTCTGGAGAAGGTCTGATTTATTTTAGTTTACTTGTAATAAAATCTATTTACTTAATTATTATGTATTTTTTAATTTATTTATATAATTTAATTTAAGCTCAATATTATTAGCCTGTCTTATTTTATTTTATTTAATAAAATATTTGTTTTCTTCTGGAGAAAGTCTAATTTATTTTGGTTTATCTGTAATAAAATCAATTTATTTAAATATTATTTATTTAAAAATATATTTATATATTATTTAATTGAAACTTAATTAAATTGAATAATTTATTTTAATTTATTCAATGTCAAAATTATTAGCCTATCTCATTTTATTTTATTTATTTAAATATTTGTTTTCTCCTGGAGAAAGTCTTATTTGTTTTAGCTTATCTGTAATAAAATATATTTATTTAATTATTATTTATTTTTAAATATATTAATTTAATTTAATTTAAGGTCAATATTATTAGCCTATCTTATTTTATCTTTCATTCATTCATTCATTCATTCATTTTCTTTTCGGCTTAGTCCCTTTATTAATCCGGGGTCGCCACAGCGGAATGAACCGCCAACTTATCCAGCACGTATTACGCAGCGGATGCCCTTCCAGATGCAACCCATCTCTGGGAAACATCCATACACACTCATTCACACTCATACACTACGGACAATTTAGTTTACCCAATTCACCTGTACCACATGTCTTTAGACTGTGGGGGAAACCGGAGCACCCGGAGGTAACCTACGCAAGCGCAGGGAGAACATGAAAACTTCACACAGAAACGCCAACTGACCCAGCCGAGGCTCGAACCAGCGACCTTCTTGCTGTGAGGCGACAGCACTACCTACTGCGCCACTGCATCGCCCTTATTTTATCTTATTTAATAAAATATTTATTTTAATTTATCTGGAATATAAACTATTTTATTTATTTATTTTATTTAACTTAAGGTCAATGTTATTAGCCCATCTTTACATATATATATATATGTGTATTTAATTTTTTTTTTCTGATTGGCTATAAAACAAATGCTGTTTTCCAATGACTTGCATAACTAATCTGACTTCACTAGTTATCCTAAATAATCTATTTAAGCTATTTAATTAAGTTAAGCTGAATACTAACATCCTTGGAAAATAACTAATAAAATATTATGTACTGCCATCATGGTCAAAAATTGAATTAATTATTAGAAATTAGTTATTAAAGCTACTATGTTTAAAATGTGTTAAAAATAATATGGGTCTAAATTGCAGCAGAGACCATCAGGACAGACACAACAAACAAACAGCATGACTGCGTCTGCTTTTTACACCGTGCTTCAGGAGGCCTTCCAGCTAAATCCAACTACAAAAGCACAAACAACAAACAGATATCACCCCCCAAAGTTTACTCTCTGTCAATCCACTACAAATATTCTCTTCAATATGCTGTTGAGTGTTGTCACAGGACTGTTTTGTGTACAAATCAGCACTCTATCTATAAGAGAAACACTGCCAAATCAATTCCACTCTGCTGGAGAAATTATGGTCAAAGACACTCGTCAAAACAGCCAATTTTTTGAGCATATTACAACATTTCAGCTTATTCTTCAGTTTGCATGCATGTGAGTTTCGACTTACGTTGGCCCCATTGTCCGCTGTTAGGGTTCAGGTAATTTGGGTACAATCCTTGAGGTTTGTCCAGCCGAGTCAGCACTTTTCTGATGTTCATTACCTGCAATGGAAGAGCCCATATCACTTACATTATCACATCACATCAAATCATTTTATTATTTTTTTTTTTTCACATTTTGCGCTTATCCATTTTGGATAATCAAAAAAGCAAAGTGGGAATGATGCGAGGGTGAAAGAACGATTTGTTTTTTCATTTTTCGATACTATATTCTTTTAAAGGACAGTTCACCCATTTATTTAAAATGTAATTTCATTCAAAAATGACTTACTCCTGCAGAACACTCCTGGAGAAGAGGTAATATTCTAAAGTATCATATGCTTGAAATAGTTTTGTCCTTAAAGAAATTGAAATGATGTGACTTTCATTATACGGACAAAAAATAAATGATATATAAACAAATTAATATATAAATAAATATAAACATAATATAAATATAGACAAAAATAGTATATATACAGTTGAAGTCAGAATTATTAGCCCCCCTTTGATTTTTATTTTCTTTTTAAATATTTCCCAAATGATGTTTAACAGAGCAAGGACATTTTCACAGTATGTCTGATAATATTGTTTCCTCTGGAGAAAGTCTTATTTGTTTTATTTTGGCTAGAATAAAAGCAGTTTTTCATTTTTTAAAAGCCACTTTAAGGACAAAATTATTAGCCCCTTTAAGCTAATTGTTTTTTTCGATAGTCTACAGAACAAACCATCGTTATAGAATAAATTGCCTAACTACCCTAACCTGCCTAGTTAACCTAATTAACCTAATTAAGCCTTTAAATGTCTTTAAGCTGTACTTGAAAATATCTAGTAAAATATTATTTAATTTCATCATGACAATGATAAAATAAATCAGTTATTAGAGATGAGTTATTAAAACTATTATGTTTAGAAATGTGTTGAAAAAATCAGGGGGGCTAATAATTCTGACTTCAATTGTGTGTGTGTGTGTGTGTGTGTGTGTGTGTGTGTGTGTGTGTGTGTGTGTGTGTGTGTGTATGTATATATATATATATACACAGGGCTTTACATTAACACCCGCCAACCCCCCAAATGCGGGTAGATTTCAGTGGCGGCGGGTAAGACAGACATTCCCACTAGCCACTTTGGCTGGTTGAAAATAATTTTCCCGGATAATAATTCATAAAAGCAGGGTTGAGAATTGAGAAGCAACACGACTGACAAACATATTTGCGTTTGCGTGAGCAATAAAAAAGCAGTGAGCAATAAAAAAGCAGATGAATACCGAATGAAAGGATGATTACTCACGCCTTTAGGTGATGCGTGCGACTGTTTAAAACGCGTGCGCGCTCTTGTTTCCTTGCGTGAAGCAACTGTGTCTAGAAACACAGCTGATGCGATCGGTTCTCTTTCAAATAGACTAGACAAAAAGTGATGAACTTGCACCCTCAGTCTTGCTGCTTTCAAGAGCTCCAGATTTGTATTTTTGTAAGCAGCACCGGTTGCTTTCACTTTCACCATTATTTGAACAGATTTTTTATGGGTCTAACATTAACCGTGTGCGTTATAATCCTTTCATTATCACACGGTATGTTTTTTACCTGCTTTCTTTTGCGTAATGTGGTTTAATTATCAATTTTTACACTAACATTGCTTTAATGGGACATTAAGTCCCCATTTATTTGTAGTTAACTGCTGATCTGGGACCTTTAGCCAGGACAGATTACTGTGCATATGTTTTGTTAAATAAAAAGTATAGTAAACAGCTATATTTTGCTTGTTTTGACACATTTAAAATTTGTGGCTAGGAAATAATTCATTGTTTATGTTTGGTGTGGTCAGAGATAAATTTGGTAAATCCTTAATTTTGAGCTCTAAAATTATGTGAAATAAAAACTAACTGTAATACTATGAAACCATGACCCATTTGCTCATGAACATTTAGCAAGCTCATACAGGACACACAAAAAGTGAAATGAATGAGGCATGTGGAGAAAACGCAAAATCTAAATCAAGTAATTTAAGCACGTCAAAGTCATATTTATGTGTATAAAATATATTTTCCCAACAACAAATTGTGGGCAGTGAAAATGGCGAGTGGCTAGTAATGTTGGAAAACTACTAGCCACCGGGGCTGGTGATCAAACAAGTTAATGTCAAGCCCTGTATATACATGTATTACCAATTAAGCAGATTAAGTGATGTGCATCTCTGTAATGAGAAGGGGTGTGGTCTAATGACATCAACACCCTATATCAGGTGTGCATAATTATTAGGCACTTCCTTTCCTTTGGCAAAATGGGTCAAAAGAAGGACTTGACAGGCTCCGAAAAGTCAAAAATAGTGACATATCTTGCAGAGGGATGCAGCACTCTTAAAACTGCCAAGCTTCTGAAGCGTGATCATCAACTAATCAAGCATTTCATTCAAAATACTCAAAAGGGTCGCAAGAAGCGTCTGGAAAAACCAAGGCGCAAAATAACTGCCCATGAACTGAGAAAAGTCAAGCGTGGAGCTGCCAAGATGTCAAGATGCCACTTGCCACCAGTTTTGCCATATTTCAGAGCTGCAACATCACTGGAGTGCCCAAAAGCACAAGGTGTGCAATACTCAGAGACATGGCCAAGGTAAGAAAGGCTGAAAAACCACCACCACTGAACAAGACACACAAGCTGAAATGTCAAGACTGGGCCAAGAAATATCTTAAGACTGATTTTTCTAAGGTTTTATGGACTGATGAAATGAGAGTGAGTCTTGATGGGCCCGTGGCTAGATCGGTAAAGGGCAGAGAGCTCCAGTCCAACTCAGACGCAAGCAAGGTGGAGGTGGAGTACTGGTTTGGGCTGGTATCATCAAAGATGAGCTTGTGGGGCCTTTTAGGGTTGAGGATGGAGTCAAACTCAACTCCCAGTCCTACTGCCAGTTTCTGGAAGACACCTTCAAGCAGTGGTACAGGAAGAAGTATGCATCCTTCAAGAAAAACATGATTTTCATGCAGGACAATGCTCCATTACATGCGTCCAAGTACTCCACAGCATGGCTGGCAAGAAAGGGTCTAAAAGAAAAAAAACTAATGACACGGCGTCCTTGTTTACCTGGTCTGAACCCCATAGAGAAGCTGTGGTCCATCATCAAATGTGAGATTTACAAGGAGGGAAAACAGTACACCTCTCTGAACAGTGTTGGGAGGCTGTGGTACTTATAAAGTACAAATTCTGCATTATCGCATTCTATACCCCTAATCCTACAGTAATACCTAACCTCAATTACTAACAACTTTTAATAAGCAGCAAATTAGGAGTTTATTAAGGCAAAAGTCATTGTTAATTGTACCTTACAATACAGTTATACCAAATAAATTATTACAATTTGAAACCCAATTAGAATTAGATCATAAGTTCACTACCACTTTAACATGAACATTTTTCTGAATCATACATTGCTTATATGATCAAATCATTAAGCTGTAGCCAAGGCTCATCCACTTAAGAGTCCAGTAAACAGCCTTTCTGAAGCGTCCGGTGTCTTCCTACAGGGGACAGCACTCATAAATCTCCAGACTAGGTCACTTTCACAGTTTGTACAGCCTCATTCAGAGCTTGTAATAGTGTCATTTGTCTGTGTCTATATTGCAGGTCAGGTCAGCGGATTTATTTGGCCAGAATCAGATCTGAGGATCACATCGAATAGAGCATCGCTGTAACGGTTGCAAGCGTGGGTCATTCTGGGTCACTGTTGGGTCATCTCTTCTAACAGTCATGACCGCTCCAACATTCACATTCAGTTCAGTGTGAGTGTTTATTGCAGTGCAGAGGCGTAACGGCTGAACCAATGCTTACCTTCTCTGCAAAAACCGGTCTCCCGGAAAGTGCGCTGAGGTGCATGAACTCCAAATGCAGCGTCCCGTATTCGGCCAGAATGCTGCTTCCTCCTGATGCCCATGGCCAGTTTCTGCCGACCCCACTAAAGGAAAAGAAAGAGAGAAAGAGATTGTGCTTATTTGTATTAAACTGTTAAATGCTTGACTCTGATTGGCTGATGACCATTCTGTTTTGATTTACATTTTCTTTTACTGTAAAGCTCTTAATAACTTCTTGTCTGTAAAAGGTGCTATATGAATACATTTGACCTTCTTTTTAAGGTGTGCAACTATTTTTGCAACTCAAACGCAAAGTTAAAGTAGTTCCAGGCAGGTTTTGACCACAGTAAAGTTCCATATTACTACGCTGAATAGTTTCAGTTAATTCGGTCTAATGCTGCAAAATAAAAAAAGAATGATGCAAAATATTTATATATAAGTTTAAATAATAGAATTTAAAGGTAAAAAAAAAAACATCCCCTGAGTAAACTGGAGCTAGTGACGTGGTGCTTTGCGTCTGGTGTGAATTCAGAATAAACCAGTGATTTTGGGTGAGATGCGTAAGAACCTAGTCCTACACAAAGCAGCAGTTTGAAGATTAGAACCTGACAAAATTCTTTAATTGACCCTTCAGAGGCAGTTTAATTCTGTGCTCACGTCAAGCAAATTACATACAAAATGAACGCAAATTCATAAATAGAGGCTAATGATCACGGTTCAGCACAAGTGATGTAAAATATGCAATGTATTTGCAGTGAATGTGTGGAATTCGCAAGTTCAAATAATTGAACTGAATCAAAAAATTTGAGCGAGGGAAAAAACATCCCCAGTTAACCGGAGCTAGTGATGCGGTGCTTTGCATCTGGTGTGAATCCAGCATAAAAGAGTCAAAAATCTAATAGGACAAAATTTAAATTATTTTGGATGAGATGTATAAGAAACGAGTCCTACAAAAAGTAGCAGTTTGAAGACAAAAACCTGACAAATTTCTTCAATTGACCCTTTGCAGGCAGTTTAATTCTGTGCTCATGTCATGCAAATTGCATACAAAGTCAAAGCAAATGTGCAAATAGAGGCTAATGATCACTGTTCATCGCAAATATGTAATGTATTTGCAGTGAATGTGTAGAATTCTCAAGGTTAAATAATTGAACTGAATCAAAAAATTTGAGTGAGAGATAAACATCCCCCGAGTAAACCAGAGCTAGTGACGTGGTGCTTTGTGTCTGCTGTGAATCCAGCCCAAAACAATCAAAAATCTAAATCAAACAAAAACAAAATGATTTTGGATGAGATGTGTAAGAACCTAGTGCTACACAAAGCAGCAGTTTGAAGACAAAAACCTTCTTCAATTGATCCTTCGCAGGCAGTTTAATTCTGTGCTCACGTCAATGCATGCCACTTTCTCTGACAAGAAGAACAGCCAGGCTACCCAGGCATAGTAGAGTAACATCTATGATTAACATGAAAAATGGTGAAAATGTGCTTGCATTGTCCTTACAACACAGACAGCAGGTACCCAGAAAGGCTGGTTATATATTTCACCTTTTCTGAAACCTAGAGAAGTTGAAATAGATACATTTGTGTGGACACCAGCCTCACCATCAGTTGTCAATTAACGGTCCTGCCACTATCTAAATAGATGATGTGAAATGTGAAGAATTTAGACTGATAAAAGAATCTTTTCTGTAGTGTGTGTTTGTGAATTGTGTTAGGGGATACATTTGAAACATTTTAATTGTATTCAAATGATGCAAAGTTCTCATTGTTATACTTATAGCTTTGATCTTTATATTGTTTTTAATTTTCGCTCACATCTTTAATATTTCCCCTCATATGCATAATGCAGATGTTTACTGTATATCTGCTTTTGTCTTTTTGTATTTGTAATTTTTTCTGAAAATATTCACTTTTTTCTTGGGAACACATTGATAGGGGTGCGCCGAGGCTGATAGTGATAGCTTGTCGGATTGTGAGAAGGGGGCCGCGGCTTTGCAAAAGGTCAATTACAATATCTGATGTCATCAATAATTCCTTATGCGAGTAAATGAGCAATCATGAGTATATATACATTTTACTTTTTTGAAAACCTTCAACACTAGTCAGTCAAAGTTTTCCCCGTTTTCTTGAACCTTAAGACATCTAGGGATATAACGACTCACTCAACTCACAGTTATGATTACAATATGATTCACTATACTGATCTCCCTATATATTTCTCTAACAAAATTTCTTCAAATTTCTTATTTTTATATTTTTTTAAATGAGTTGAGACCATTTAGAAATAAACAAGCGGCCTACTATTATTTCTTAAAAGTTGCACGTTTCTTTGCAAAATACAAATCTATTTTGCCAAATTACAAAACAAAATATCAAATTTAAAACAAATTTTAAATAAAAACAAGATGCATTTTTAAGAAACATGAGCATATCCACATTTTCTGGTACAACAATAACAACAACAACAACAAAAAAAGTAATATAATATAACAGGCCTGTAGCCAGCCTGGTGAAAGGGGTGGTTCTTTTTACTGGAAAAGTGGACCTTTTTGCAGTTATTTGCCTAATTTTCGATTTAATTGAGATTTAATGAGATTTAACTACTGCATTTTAGTGATATTTTAAGCACTATTTTTAGCTGAACTGGCTTGTCGGATGGTCATCATAACCACACTTATTGATGTAACAAAAATGTCCTAAAGATTTAGAATAAAGAAATATGAAAAAAACATCATCATAATAATAATCATACATCATTAGAAAAAAAAGAAGAAGAATCTGTTTTAAATTATAAACTGTAGCCTACTGTCATTTATTAGGCAAATAACAAACTGGCCAGCACATTCAATTTTCCTTAGTCGAAATAATTTTTTTCTATTTAAAAACAATACAGTAGCAAAAGATGACTTCTTACATCAGATTGTGTGTTCACTTGCACAGCTGGATGTTGGACTTTTTTGATGGGTTATTTTCATTTTTTATGATGGCACCGCAGTCAAAATAAGACAAATGAGCTCATTATGGGACAAATGGAGTCCTCCGAACCACCCGAACCCCCCCCGAACCTATATAATATAATATAATATAATATAATATAATATAATATAATATAATATAATATAATATAATATAATATAATATAATATAAAATAATATAATATAATATAATATAAATGAATATAATATAAGGGCGATGCGGTGGCGCAGTAGGTAGTGCTTTCGGTAGAGGTAGAGCCTCGTCTGGGTCAGTTGGCATTTGTGTGTGGAGTTTGCATGTTCTCCCCGTGTTCAAGTGGGTTTCCTCTGGGTGCTTCGGTTTCCCCCGCAAGTCCAAAGACATGCGGTACAGGTGAATTGGGTAGGCTAAATTGTCCGTAGTGTATGTGTGTGAATGAGAGTGAATGGTTGTTTCCCAGTGATAGGTTGCAGCTGGAAGGGCATCCTCTGTGTAAAACATATGCTGGATAAAGCCTGGTTTATACTCGACGCGTCCGCTAGTTCGCTTGAGTGCGCGCGGCTAATGTGACGTCATCGCTTTGTTAGCGGAAGTTCGCTTTGAGTGCGCGCGACATTATTTTGGCTGGCGGTGTGCACACCATTTTTTGAGACCCGAGCGAACAGTGTGCGCGGCGCCGCGTTTGATTTGAGTTGAATATGAACCACTTTGAAGAGATTTTGTCTGAAAAGGTACGACTGTACACACATCTTTATGATCCGTGATCATACAGATAACCTGATGAACAATAATTCTTGGCTAGAAATAGCAACAGCCGTGGGAAAGGAGGAAAGTTTTTGTTAAAAGGTTTGGAAAAACCTGAGGGATTGTTAAAGCCAAAAGAGGCCATGGCAAAGCGGAGACCCATGTACATAATTACAGAAATATGTTTGTCCACCAGTCAGGTTTTACACTGATGTATATGTTACAATTTTGAAGTTAAAACAATTTAATAGTTACAAAACTAAAATGGACAAATTATTGCTTTGAAAACTGGAAAAAAATAGTTGAACCTTTCGGTTTACACTGATGCCCTGTTTTTCTAGGCTTTATTGGTGATAATGGTCAGGAGTGTTGGACCATTATTACCCTTTTAGCATAAGTATAGCACAGAAACTAGCCAGACAGTAATGTGTGAATTGTGGAGCGGGCTAAATCTAAAAATCTAAATCTATTTTTTAGTAAGTGTGCTTTTTTTTTTTTGCTTTTATTCTTGCCATAATAAAGAATATATTTGTAGAGCAACCCATGTTCAGTTGTCATTAATATTTTAATAAACTTTAATAGGTAAAACTGTCCGAGATATGAACAAAAGCAAGTGATGCATCAAATTTGATTTAAAAAAATCTTGAATTGTAATAAAGATCCTTATAATCATTAAAATAATTCATAAAAACAATACAAATAATTAGTTAAAAAATCATGAATGATATTAATGACATGACGTAGTTCCAGAAACTTCCTACTTCTGTGTTTATCTGTCTGACTTTACGGTCAGTTACTTTTGACCGCCCCCTGTTGTTTTAAAGAATATCACAACGGCGAACGCGGCAAGTAGAAAAGCCTTGTCCGTGTCGCGAGGTGCGCGCGCAGTCAGCGGAGTCGCGCAATGCGGCGCCAGGCGAAAGTATAACTCCAGCTTAAGTTGGTGGTTCATTCTGCTGTGGCGACCCCAGATTAATCAAGGGGCTAAGCCGAAAAGAAAATGAATGAATGAATAATATAATATAATATAATATAATATAATATAATATAATATAATATAATATAATATAATATAATATAATATAATATAATATAATATAATATAATATAAAATATAAGCAGCAATTATCTAGTTCTGCATTCTTTTCTACTTTTTTTAATCCCAGTTTAACTTCAATTTTCAACTCCCCTTCCTGCTTTTTATTTACAGTAGTGAGTTACTGAACTGATGATTAATTTGAGTCTGGAGTTTACTCAAACATCATTAATCACACATCTTACATGGTTGCCAAGTTGATTTCATGGCCTTATTTCACAAAGCGGCCACACTTTCCCTCCTGTGATTAGCGGCATCTTTATTGACTCTCGCCGGCACGGTTCCAACTAAAGTCTGACAAGTGAACTTCAGTCTAGAAAAGAAACGCTACGTTCTCCTGACCAGCTGCTACTGTCCCGACAGCACATCCCCGCTCCACACAGGCCCCTGTCTACACCAATTACCAACATAAATTACTGCTGCGTAATGACACGTAATCACGGCTCTAAAAGAACGCCACTCTCCACTTTATTTTTAAAGCCTAATTCTACAAAACAGACTGTGTTAGATATTTATATCATTAAGACAGTAAATTAGCCACAATAGCTTTAGCCGGGAGGAAATAAGTGCTGCTAACGGTTTAATTTGGAGGTGTATTTATGGGAATGCTTTTTTGTGATGCAATTGGATGGCAAAGAATTCCGTGCGTGCTCGTGTAATTATTGAACAATCACTTTGGATTCTGAGAGGATATTTGGTAGCCTGTGGAGGTGAATTCCTAATAACAGTAAGTGAGGTGAAGGTCTCATATTTCAGGGCAGAATGGGAAATGTGTGCAAACACCTCAGGAGTATTGCTAACAGTGTCATCATATTTTTTTATTTATTTTTTTATGCCTCTGGCACTACAGACCTCTGTGCTGGTATTTGTGTGTGAAAATTGCTGTGTGCCAATGTGAAAATGCATCCGTGGGCATCTGACACCTGGTCAAAACCTGCTAACATATAATAGCGTCACTATTGGAAAAATAACCCTGTGAGATGCTGCATTTCATGCGTGATGTAGATTTTAAATCTAACACTACACGTGTGTGTGTATATAGAGTTGTGCTCAAATGTTTACATACCCTTTGAAGAATTTGTTCAAATGTGAATAATTTGAACAAAATAAGAGAGATCATACAAAAATGCATGTTATTTTTATTTAGCAGTGTCCCGAGTAAGATATTTTGCATAAACTATAGTCATATATAGTTCACTACACAAAAATCTAGCTGAAATTATTAAAATAACCCCCTGCAAAAGTTTACATATTTACATGCTTTTACTGCTTTGTGATGGTTGTTTATGAGTCTCTTGTTTGTTCTGAACAGTTAAACTAACTGCTGTTCTTCAGAAAAATCCTCAATCTCCTGCAGAATCTTCAGTTTTTCAGCATCTTCTGCAGATTTGAACCCTTTCCAGCAGTCTCTGTATGATTGTGAGATCCATCTTTTCACACTGAGGATGATTGAGGGACTCAAACCCTGACTGATGCTTCAGAAAGAAACAGGAGGCATTAAGAGCTGGGGGGTGAAAACTTTTAAAACAGGATGAAGACATCCAATTTTTTTTTGTTGTTGAAATAATTTAGTTTTTTCCTTCATTTCTGCCCTTTGGAAATAACAGAAAATACTTGGACTCATCCCAGTACACAAATTAAGTGCAATTTACCTTTTAAGTGCAATCATATTCTAAAAGTTTTCACCCCCCAGCTCTTAATGCCTCCTGTTTTCTTCTGGAGCTTCTGTGAGGGCTTGAATCTTTTTTTACAGTTGTGTTTGAGTCCCTCAATAATCCTCAGTGTGAAAAAAATGGATCTCACAATCATACAGTGACTGCTGGAAAGGGATCAAATCTGCAGAAGATGCTGGAAAACTGAAGAATCTGCAGGAGATTGAGGATTTTTCTGAAGAACAGCAGTTAGTTTAACTGTTCAGAACAAACAAGAGACTCATAAACAACCATCACAAAGCAGAAAAACCACTCGTAGATCATCAGGAAACCACACACAGTATTGAAAACCAAGGGTATGAGGGGGTTATTTTAATAATTTTAGCTAGATTATTGTGTAGTGAACTACATGTAAACATTCATTCATTCATTTTCTTTTTGGCTTAGTCCCTTTATTAATCAGGGGTCGCCAGAGCGGATTGAACCGCCAACTTGTACAGCATGCTTTACGCAGCAGATGCCCTTCCAGCTGCAACTCATCACTGGGAAACATCCATACACACTCATTCACACACATACACTACGAACAATTTAGCCTTCCCAATTCACCTATAGCGCATGTTTTTGGATTGTGGGGAAAACCGGAGCACCTGGAGAAAACATGCAAATTCCACACAGAAATGCCAACTGACCCAGCCGGGGCTCGAACCAGTGACCTTCTTGCTGTGAGGCAATTGTGCTACCCACTGCGCCACCGTGCTGCCCCTATTTGTAAACATATTTTATGTAAAATATCTTACTCGGGACAGTACTAAATAAAGCATGCACTTTGTATGATCTCTCTTATTTTGTTCAAATTATTCACATTTAAACAAATTCGTTAAGGGGTATGTAAACTTTTGAGCACAATATATATACACATTTTACAGATACAACAATTAACATTTACTTTAAGTTAAATTACATCATATTTTAGTCAAAAAACATCCAATAAAAAAGTTTGATTTGTATTTTCTAAGCATTTTTCATGTAAATTTAAATATTCATCAAACATGCATCTAGTTAATAAAACGTTTCCAAAAAATTTAGAGTAACAGTAAAATATTTAGAATTTAGCATTGATACTAATAACAAATGTTTCTTAAATCATGTAAATGTTGATATACAGTTAATCTGGCTTTATGTATTCCCCTCTCACACATTTTTACAAATATTAGAAGCTACTTATAGATGCAGTTTCTACAGATATAGACCTTAATTACAGCATACAGTAGGTATATAATAATGTACGCCAATAATGATAATTCTTATACTGAATAATCTATCCAATTTACTGATTATTTGATTAATCTAAATGATTATGTATGAATCATCAATTATTTGAGAAATTGCCTCCAGCCATCTGTTTTCAGAATTCTGGGATATAACAGTAGAAAATAAACACCACGCAAATGCCAAAATTCACATAAACACAAATACACAAACTCAAAGGCAAGTTTCCCTAAAATAAAATAAATAAAACAGTTAAGCTCAAATTGTTTGCAGATGCTAAATATTCTGTTACTAAACTGTCTAAAAATAAACTAAATTACTAAATATTAATTTTTTTAATAAAGCTTTGTAATTTAGTGGTTTGCAATTACATTGGTTGTTCTAGTCAAAGGGTGAAACCAAAATGTAAAAGGTAAAATTAAAATAATATACAATTTTCATCGTAGACTTAAGACGATAATACCGATGAAATCACAGCAGCCCTAGCATATAGACATGAAAAATTCAGGTAAATCTAACTCAATAAAATGAAAAAGTATTAAACATTCAACAGTTTTTTTGTTCTCTACATGTATTTACAACTATTTTGGAAGCTAGAAACTGATGGACTAACATGTAAAAAAAACTAAACTTTTAAACTGCACTCTATGCAATGTTGTATTCTTTAATAAAGATAAGTTCCAAAAAAAAAAAAAAAAAAAAAAAAAAAAAAATAAAAAAATAAAAAAATAAAAAATAAATATATATATATATATATATATATATATATATATATATATATATATATATATATATATATATATATATATATATATATATATCTTATAGAACCAAACTTTTGAACCACTGTATATCTGCTTTAATCAGCTATAAAAAGTAAATACAAAAAATAAAAAAAGATACGTCATCTTAAATTGCTTGTAGTATTTTTTTCATAAATGTAGAAATAAATCAAAATAATCCATTAAGACCATACAGATAAAACATACTGTTTTAATTGCAGATTTTAAATCCAATAAATGCAACATCCACAAACTACTTAAATAATAAAATAAATAAAGATTTTCCCAAAAACCAAACTTCTGAACAGCAGCAGATCTGCTTGAATCAGCTATTTCAATATGAATGTTAATAAAAAAAGTAAATACAAAAAATAGGACCGGGGTGCCCAAGCTGGAGCCCGGGCTGTGCAATGGTTGGGGAAATTCCAAATTGAACCAAAACAACCCATTACAATTGGCTTAAGATTGGTAATGAAAATTCGAGAATTGCAACCAGCAGAACCTGGGAAGTTTATAAAAATAAATAAAATAAAATAAAGGTTACGTTGTTAATTTACATGTATTATTATTATCATTATTTTTTTTTTATAAATGGTGAAATAAAACGAATCCATTAAGACATTTTAAATGTACATAAACATACAGTTAAATACACTAAACGCAACCTCCACGAACTACTATAAATAAATAATATTAAATAATAAATAAATGTCTTACCAAAACCAAACTTGAAATAAATAAATAAATAAATAATTCATTAAAACCATTTCTGTTCCATTTCCCTAGTTTATATGTTATATATAGTATACTGCTTTTTATTTACCATCACATGATGCATAATTGAACACTGGTGTTTACTACAACAACATTCCTATTTTCAAACACATTTGAATATTCATTAACCAATGATGTTAATGAATAACAACAGTCCTACTTGTTTAAAATTTGCAGTACATGTGCAAAAATCACACATACGCACTGCAGGCTTTAAAAACGGAAGAAAAAAAAAAAGTCCAGAAATTGACTGTGGCCCTAAGGGCAAGAATGTTCGTAAGCAAATGTTAGTGTAATGCCCTGAGCTGTGCCAAACCAATTTGTTTTTCCATTATGCAAGATTAAAGCATGTCACACAAATGTAGGTAAATGAGGGGAAAGGGCATATTTCACACAAACACACACACGCACATGCACGCGGACACACGCACACGCACACGCACACGCACACACACACACACACACACACACACACACACACACACACACACACACACACACACACACACACACACACACACACAATAAGCGAACATACAATAACATTTTTAGATTCATATACCGATTTTGCTTCTCCTCCCATGATATTCCTGAATATAAATTGTCTTTGCTTAATGGTCCAAGAAGATATTTTCTTAACAGTTACATGCTACATTAAAATGACATACAGTAAGTACAGTGAAATACTGCTGAACATGCACTGACTGGTGAAGTTTGCATTTCATTTTAAGGCCCATTAACACACAGTAACACAGTAATTGTTGTTCACTACTCAATGCCAATATTTCTTTCATAAATGTATTTTTTCATCATGTGTCTAAACAAGCACTCCAGACAGACTGACGCTGGCATCTAAACGCAATTTCTCTCAAAACAAAGCATCTAATAATAGTAATGTTGAACTCCGCAATTCAGCACTTAAGTCTTGCCACTTTTATTTATACAGTACACCACTTCAATGCTGCTTTCACATAAAATTATGCAAAAATTTCTACTATAAATCTACAATGTATTGATCATATTTTTCTCTGGGCATCTGACCTCAACAGACTCAACAGTTAAATTAAATGGACAAGATTTACAAGTTAAAAAGGGCGGAGCCTAAGAGCCACACCCACTTATTTCATAATCACATTGGAACAAACATAATTTCAAGATGTCTGCCAAATGCGATATATTGCGATATAAATACATTTTTTATTAGATGACTTGAATATCTCTATTTGGAAATAATTGATCATTTTAGATTGATTAAAATGATTCTGTAGGTGAGCGCATCTGCATATAATCTAACAAACACTATAAATACAATAAAGAAACAGATACAATTGAAATAAACAGGGTTTTGTGGTTTGCCATCGAACAGTAATTGAATAATAAAAACAATACACTCAAATTAATCGTTAATAAAGTTACAAACGGTGCAATATCTTATGCCTGAATGGTTTTAAAATCATTATAACAGCCACAGGCCTCAACAACATATGCAAATGATGAATTATAATAAACAATCAACATTGTATATCCTGCGATGTGACTATTGCGAATGATCACACTGCAATATCGATGCTGAAACGATATATTGTGAAATACAGATGAATTTAATTGAATTAATAAAATAAAAAAATGCTAATAATATCTTTACCACGGTCACTGCAAAATGTTCAACCATTAAGAAAGCATCTGATAATAGTAATGTTGACCTCCGCAATTCAGCATTTGAGTCGTCAAGTTTATTTATACACCACTTCAATGGTGCTTTCACATAAAATTATGCAAAAATGTCTACTATAAACCAACAATTTTTTTATCATATTTTTCTTTGGGCATCTGACCTCAACAGACTCAACAGTTCAATTAAATGGACAAGATTTACAAGTCAAAAAGGGCGGAGCCTAAGAGCCACACCCACTTATTTCATAATCACATTGGAACAAACATAATTGCAAGATGTCTGCCAAATGAAGCAAACTTTTTCCTAGTTTCAAACTTTTAAACTCCAAATTAGGGCTGTACGATATTTTAAAAATCTAACATTGCGATATTTTGTTATTCTGCGATGAATACATTTTCACCAAATGACTTAAATATCTCTATTTGGAAATAATTGATCATTTTAGATTGAGTAAAATGATTCTGTAGGTGAGCGCATCTGCATATAATCTAACAAACACTCTATAAATACAATAAAGAAACAGATACAATTTAAATAAACAGTGTTTTGCCGTTTACCGTCAAACAGTAATTGAATAATAAAAATAATACACTCAAATTAATCGTTAATAAAGTTACAAACGGTGAAATATCTTATGCCTGAATGGTTTTAAAATCATTATAACAGCCACAAGCCTCAAAATCATATGCAAATAAAGAATTATAATAAACAATCAACATTGTATATCCTGCGATGTGACTATTGCGAATGATCACACTGCAATATCGATGCTGAAACGATATATTGTAAAATACAGATGAATTTAATTGAATTAATAAAATAAAAAATGCTAATAATATCTTTACCACGGTCACTGCAAAATGTTCAACCATTAAGAAAGCATCTGATAATAGCAATGTTGACCTCCGCAATTCAGCATTTGAGTCGTCACGTTTATTTATACACCACTTCAATGGTGCTTTCACATAAAATTATGCAAAAATGCCTACTATAAACCAACAATTTATTGATCAAATTTTTCTCTGGGCATCTGACCTCAACAGACTGAACAGTTAAATTAAATGGACAAGATTTACAAGTCAAAAGGGCGGAGCCTAAGAGCCACACCCACTTATTTCATAATCACATTGGAACAAACATAATTGCAAGATGTCTGCCAAATGAAGCAAACTTTTTCCTAGTTTCAAATTTTTAAACCCCAAATTAGGGCTGTACGATATTTGAAAAATCTAACATTGCGATATTTTGTTATTCTGCGATGAATACATTTTCACCAAATGACTTGAATATCTCTATTTGGAAATAATTGATCATTTTAGATTGATTAAAATGATTCTGTAGGTGAGCGCATCTGTATATAATTTAACAAACACTCTATAAATACAATAAAGAAACAGATACAATTTAAATAAACAGTGTCAAACAGTAATTGAATAATAAAAACAATACACTCAAATTAATCGTTAATAAAGTTACAAACGGTGCAATATCTTATGCCTGAATGGTTTTAAAATCATTATAACAGCCACAGGCCTCAAAATCATATGCAAATAATGAATTATAATAAACAATTAACATTGTATATCCTGAGATGTGACTATTGCGAATGATCACATTTCAATATCAATGCTGAGACGATATATTGTGCAGCATTACTCCAAATTCGCTTAATTTTGTCCAGATATTGACTTAAATATATCTATGTGTTGCAAACACCCCTCTTAAAATGGCACAGTCCTAAAAGGCACTTCTTTCCCAGCTGTCTTTCTATGTAGGCCTGTGTCCCAGCAGTAGGACACTTAATAACGAGCAGTAAGGGATACGTAACAAATTATCTGCCAGGGCTCTGAGAAAATACCATTAGCCTGAATAATTAACTAGCGCAGGAGTGAAATACGAACTCCACCAAATGAACCGAAGCTCATGTATCCTCAGGCTGCTCCAGAAGTCCGCCTTTATGTCTGACATCAGACCAGGGTCTCGCAATGACACTCTCTCCATCTTTCTCATTCACAACCTAGCATTTCATTTACGTAGTCCGAAGGCCACATATGAATGCAATACATCACAGAGATCTATAAAAGCTGTCGCATCTCACAAAAGACTGAGATCGATCGGAATGAATGCAGTATGTTTAACTTACAATACAATCAGCTCATTTCTATTTCTTATGGTTATGGTTGCGCAATGAGAAACGGCAAAAATGGCTCTGAAATTAGGTTAATCATATCGCACACACTTTCCTAACAGCCCGAGTCTTCTGAATTGATTACCCAGCGAGAGTTTAAGCGCCCGGGGCACGCCGTTTGTCATAATAAAACGGAGATTAGTTTAAAAAAAGAAACGTTTATACCATTCTTTACTCCGTGACATCTGCTTAATGTAAAGCTCAATTAAACCGTAGAACAATTTTCCATCATTTGGTTCGATTTTATATATCGTTGAGGGCGAAAAGGAAGTCCTAAAATGGATCAAACAGAGCTGTGGCTCTCAAAGGAGATAGAGAGAGGAAATTCTCATTATCATCATCTGACCTCTCACTTGCTTCTTTTCTCTCCTTTTTAGGCACAACCTAGACGTAACGTCCTCATCAATCCTCATCAAAAGCATCCATCAGACATAAATATTCCAGTTATACAACCCCTACCATATGCCATAATAGATGAGTAACTGAAATAAATGCGAACGATTGTAAAACACCATTTAGAGGACATCAATTATCTGGAGAGGAAAATGATGAGAGAAAATCAGCCAGCATGTGGTCTATTCAAAGCGCAGTTACGAAGCTTACATTTCCAACCGACACTGCACATCTCAGCGAGGTGCAGCCGTCACGCGGATACTGTCTTTGCTTTTATGAGATGAATACTTTATGTGAAAGGCACATTTAGCCACCTCAATAGGAAATCAGTGTTGATTCACACTCCATAACTTTCTGGAGTGTTTCTTATTCAAGCATGCGTGCTATTCCTGTGACTCACTCCCGCGTGCGCAAATACATCATCATCATCATCATCATCACCGGGGGAAATAGATTCTCATTTATTTATTTAATAAAAGTTTTCATTGCAAAATTTGCCATAATGCTAAAGTTATTGCCAGTGTATTGCTAAGCAGTTGTTAGATCAATCATTAAAGGCATGTTTTATCCCAGAATAAGAATTCTCTCACCATTTACTCACTCAAGTGGTTCTAAACTCCTAAATATCTTTCATCTTTTGAACACAAAACAAGATATTCTGAGGAATGTTGGAGTAAAGCAGCTATTGAAAGTGAAGCGAGCCTTGTCAAGCATGGTTTTACCCATACTTGGAATTGGTCCTCTGTTTTAAACTCATTCGAGTGTACACACACGTTTTTTTGAGGTAGGAGTGAGAGGGTGTGGCTAGTAGGTTGAAAGGTCATCAGCGATTGGCAGATTGGTAGTCTGAGTTAAATGAGCCCAAACTTAAAGCCGCGGTCACACTGGACTTTACTCCACATTCATACGCACGCGAATGCGTCAGACCGGAAACGCAGGGTCATGCGTCGAGTTTCGCAGGTTGCTGCAGTGCAAAGTTCAAGCTTGGTGAACTCTGAGCTGCGAAATTGCATCACTTGACTGCGTGAGACCAATCCAGGATCAAAACATGACCTCTCTGGACAGAAATTTAAAACATGGAGCAATCGCTCGCTTTTTTTAATGCCTATTCATCTTGTTTAATCCCGCCCCTTTTCGCAGTGCCGTACGACAGAATTTAGCAAGCTCAAACTCTAGTGTGACTTCGGCTTTAGTTTGTATGACAGTCTGGTGCAAAGTTATGAGGTCACAAAGTTTGGTCTAATGTTAAGTCTATGGGAATTTTTTTACTTTCCGGGTCAGTTTTCAGAAAACCGTAAGTCGGACCAGTTGGAAAAGATATAGAAACTTAATTCAGTATAGTTTAGAGGTTTGGAGTTAGTTTGGTGTTTGTAGTGTGAATGGTCTAGGAGGAGATGCGTTCTTAAAAAAGTCGAAGAAGAAGACCTTTGTTTTGACCTGTGGCTTCTGGTCATCTGATCCCAACTCAACATTGCATATGTATGGTCACATTATATACGATATATTGTGCAGCCCTAGTATGAATAATATATATATAAATAAATATATGAATTCCAATTCCAGCTTTTTCCTTTCTCTTCCTTTGTGTTCTTTGAGTAAATGGTGACAGTTTCTATTTTTTGGGTGTACTATCCCTTTAACCACCCAAATCACGAGTCTTAAAAAATCACTTATAAAATCAGCACATCCAAAAGTGAGTCCCAGATGACAAAGAACCAGTAACAGTCTCTCTCTCTCAAACAACATCACTTTAATAAACATGTGGATTTTGCACAACAATGGGACGAACTGCTCTCAACAGGTGATTTGAAATCTGGCAGTAATTGTCTTGAAATTTCCTACTCAAGGATGTGAATTTGAACACAAGTGCTGTACTGATTGAAGTGGTGGCATCTTGAAATGACATCAATTAGGAAACAAAGGAAAAAACAAAAAAATATTAAATTCATTAACCGACCTCACAAATAAACTAGGCTAGAAAAGCTAATATTAAAAATAGTTTTGAAAAAAAAAAAAAAAAAAAGGAGGGGGGGGGGGGGGGGGGGGGGTTCTCATTATCTTCTGACCTCTTGCTGAAATAAAAGCTTTATTTTAACTTTTAAAATAATTTTTAAGGACAATATTATTAGTCTCCTTTTTTCTCGACTGGCTACAGAACAAACGAACTAACCTAATTTGACTAGGTAACCTAAAAACCTAGCTAACCCTTTAAAATGCACTTTAAGCTGAACACTAGTATCTTGCAAAATAACTAGTAAAATATAGTCATTATAGCAAAGGTAAAAGAAATTAGATATTAGAAATGTGTTATTAGAAAATGTGTTATTAGCATCTACGTAAACAGCACTTGTGAAATATATATTTAAATGAATTAGGGCTGCACAATATATCATTTCAGCATCAATATCGCAACAGTCACATCACAGGATATGCAATGTTGAGTTTATATGAGGGGATTATATTATTTGTGGAGTTTACCCATAATAGAGTGAAGGTTTATCATCTGCATTTGTTTTTAAGGCCTGTGATTGTGCATTAAGGCACGCAAAATTGAACCATTTGAAACTTTAATAAAGATTAATTTTATTTAACTATTTATACAATGAGGAATATACAATGTATTTTATTCAATTTCTGTACCTGAATAATGTTTGGCTCCCCATAATACCATAAAGCACTGCAAATTTCACTTTTTGGGCTATATTTTAATGATCTAGGAACAAAGTCTAAATGGCATGATGCAAATTTTGCATGATGCTATTTTAAGAACAGAAAAATTTGTTCTGCACCGTGGTGAATGGTCTAACAGGGTTGTGCTTATTCTCTTAATGAGTTATGGGTAGGGCCAGATGGAATCTGCAGACATTTTTTGCTATTTTTGCGCAGAATTTTGTTAGATTTATGCAGAATGATTTTGGGAGTATCATAACTAAAACCTTAATATATGAAATAAAAAGTAATACCTTTCTAACTTGTATTTAATGTTTACAATGCAAATTTAATTAGATCCACCTTATTTAATAACCAAAGCAAGTCTCTCATATAATATATCTAAAAGAAAGAAAATATTACTTTACAAACTCTATTGTAAATAAATCATATAAATATTTTTATATTAGTCTATAATATTACTGAAATTAATTTAAAAACTGAATAAATATGAATTTACACACATTTACACAAGTAAATAAACAGAATCAATGATGGGCTAAAAGTCTGCAGAATTCTGCACTCGCAGATTCCGTGTGGGCCTATGGGTGTGTTTTGAGAATAAACCAATTAGAGTCTCATCTCCCATTCCCTTTAAGAGTCAGTTACGTCACGCCATGGCGCATTTTCTATTTACATGGCAGGCTTTGTAAGTGGAAAAACTGAATGCTTCACTAGCGAGAAAACTGTTAAATTTTAGGATCTGAATTTGAACACAAGTGCTGTACTGATTGAAGTGGTGGCATCTTGAAATGACATCAATTAGGAAACAAAGGAAAAACAAAAAAATATTAAATTCATTAACCGACCTCACAAATAAACTAGGCTAGAAAAGCTAATAATAAAAATAGGCAGACTTTGTAAATGGAAAAACTGAACGCTTCACTGACCATCTGCAGTGCAAGGATAAAGAACAATTGGCCTCTTTACTTTTTCTTTCTCTTTTTCTCTGTGCTGGATAAGGAAACTGTGTTGTACGCACTCCGCTGAAGACATTCATTAGCCAACATATTTAATTTCATTTGTTAAGCGCAAAGATTTATTTCTAAATTCAGTTTTAATTTCATCCCGGCAAACATGTCTTGCACCTTATTGCGCTGAGTGTATGATAGGGTCCTTTATCTTTGCTCTAGTTATTCATCTAAGCTTTTAAAATGTTTATTATGTTTTATGCACGATTCACACCTAGAATAATTCCAAATCAGTCTAATTAAATCAATTATTTAGAAATAGATGAAATTGTATTCATATCGCAATATATATTGCAGAAAAACAAAATATCGCAACATCATATTTTTCCAATATACACATTTTACAGCTAACATTTTTCCTTTCACTGTATATGTCAAAACATATTTATAGATTAATATTAATAAATAATGAATAAAATAAATAAAAGCAAAGATTAAAAAAAGCTGGAAAGTTCATAAATGCTTTAATTTAGTTTTTAATCACATTTATCATTTGTTTTTATTTCTTATACTTGTCTCTTTTGTTCTTGTTCATGTAAAGCACTTTGAATTACCACTGAGTATGAAATGTGCTATATAAATAAACTTGTCTTGCCTAGTTCAAATAGTTTCAACTTGGAAAACTGGACTGAAGCACTTTTAATTTACTAGAACTTCTATGTTAAGCTGCTCTGACACAAATCTAAATGTGTAAAAGCGCTATAGAAATCAAGATTTAAAAAAAAGATTTAAAGAATTTAAATTAATTGAATAAACAGAAATGTAAATTTTAAAGTGTACAAACACTTTTAACTACTGAAATGTATAAATAGTATAGGTGGGCATAGATACATTTTAAAAAAAATAATATCTAGATTAATCTCACTGTAATCTTGGAATTAATCTAGATTAATCTAGATTAAAATGGCTCATTTGAATTCTGCCGAAGGCATTAAGAATATGTGTGCTACCCAAATAATGACTAAATATAAGTCTTTGAGAATGGGTTTCTCAAGCCAGGTGGCGCATTAGACCAGGGGCTCATCTCCTGTGCATCACAAACTGCTTGAGAAACTGTTCTACTATGATAATTGGTGATGTAAACAAATGATGTTCAATAAGATGTACTTGTGTTTACTAACTGTTTATTCGGTTAAACATGAATTTTGAACTGTAGGCCTACATAAGCTCCAAACAGCAATTTTTGATTACCTTAATCCGACTAAAGTCATAACTGAACTAAACAGAAATGGAATTAAGACATGTGGAGTATGCATTAGTGGCATTATTGAAGTAAACACTGCAATCAAACTATTACCGTCATGTAGGACTTTCCGCCATATTTTCCGACAAGATCCACATACGCGGCTGTCAGTAAAGGACCGCACACACACACACACTCATACACATCGTGAAATGTGGACGTTTTTTTCTTTCCATTCGGCGTGCGTTATTAAATTCAATAACACTAATTACCAGTCCTTACTCCTTATTTGCGTCCAGTACCCCAGTTTGTCACGGGGGCATGAATGAAATGTTCATAAGTTAAAGTGAAACTGCCGAACTGCAGTTAAAGTCACTCAAAATTAGAGGAAACTCTTACATAAAAGCACTTCACGTAAACACCTTAATTATATTATTGTCTATTAAGGCAAATAACTGATTACAGATGTCCATGTAAGCATAGTCTGTAGTGTCTTCGAAGTAAGTGAAAAATCCAGAAGGGCATCTTGCTGATTTGATTCAGAAGGGCACTGTTTTGTCAGATGGCTCACCGGTCAGGTATACATCCGCACTAAAATATCAAGGTAAAAGTCATAATAGCTTGCGTAGAATAGACAGCTCCAAACCCAACTTTGAGAATAGATTGACAGCAATATTTTTTTTAGCACGTTAACGCCAATAACGGCCCACCACTAGTAAATAGATAGATGTTTGAGGCCAGATAAACCTATTTTCCATTGATAGCTGTCCCATCACATCATCTGCATACAAATGCACATTAGCAATTGTGAAGTTTTGTTTGGATGCGCCACCAATAAAAATGAAGACTTGTTGCTATGGTGAAAAGAAAAGAAAAGTACCATTCCACCTTTTTAACATGAACATAACATTGGCTGTGTTCAGAAAAAGTGGGTCTATCTACAATAAGATGCTCAGAAGTTAAAAGTGATGCCTTGCATTCAAAGACTTCGCTCTTCTCTTGACCATGAAGCTTCTAGCACTCTTCGGTTTATTTCAAGAGAAGGAAGTTAAACAGAATTAAAGTGATGTCAGACAGGTAGCACGGTAAATTTGATTTGGGAATCCTTTATCTGCCTTTCAAGCTCTCAAAAAAGGCAGCAGGATGGAGTGCAGAAGCGAGATAAGCGGCGGAAAAAATGACCATGAAAATATTTCAGCGAGCAGAGGATGCTGAAAAACCTCTTCAGCAACAGGGGTCGACAGTCGACTAGATGGGCTGACGGCAGACAGGTTAAAAGAAGAGTGGAAAGCAGACAAATTTCTCTTCATACCACCGAGCGTGTCTACATGTAGTCATTTAGAGTAAAAATAGAGAAATGCTTCAGGCTATCTGACGTTAACCGAGGGAAGGTGGGGAAAGAAAAAAAAAAAACATGTAACGAAAGACTTATGTTTATGCATGAGGGGAAACTTTTCACTGTTGAATAGTTAACGAGGAGCAAATGTGGAATTTGCAGTAGTTCAGCAGGTCTGCAGGAGGAAGTGTAAGAGGAATGATGGCTGGAGCGTTTGACACACTTCAGGAGTTTAAAGAGCTCAACGTTCTTGGCTAAAATTGAGATGAAGAGTGTAGAGATGAGCTAATGTGCGGAATCAAACTGATTCAGCTCCTGGAGTTTGGCAGAACGATTCATGAAAATTGTGTTGAGGAAAAAAAAAATAATGAAGCTTCTTGTGTATAAATGTAATGTAATGTGTATTTATATAGGGCATTTATTGTGTATGGCCATACACTCAAAGCGCTTCACAATCATGAGGGGAGTTTTTCCACACCACCACCAGTGTGTATCATTTACTTGGATGATGCAACGGCAGCCACAGGACAGCGGCGCCAGTGCGCTCACCACACACCAGCTATTGGTGGAGTGAAGAGACAGTGACTGCGTTTACATGGACACCAATAATTCGATTTTAATGCGATTAAGACAATACTCTGATTAAGAGTCTACCATGTAAACAGCGATTTTTGATTGATTTAATCAGATTAAGGTCATAATCGAACTAAAGAGAAATCGAATTAAGACGTGTGGAGTATGCCGATTTTAGTCGCATTATTGAAGTGCAGTACAGACATGTAAACACCTTAATCGAACTATGTCCCTCATGTGGACTTTAAGCCGCTTTTTGCGACAATGTAGTCCACACACACACACACACACACACACACACACACACACACACACACACACACACACACACACACACACACACACACACACACACACACACACACACACACACACACACACACACCTAGACGCACACACCCAGACACACGCGCACGGCTGATTGACACTATATGCACCTACCAAGTCAGTGCAGACCACAGACACCTGCATCGTGAAATGCAGTTTTTTTTTACTTCCATTCAGCATGCGGTATGAACTTCCATTAAAACAACTGTTCCAGCAGTTCATAGTTGCATCCAATATCTCGTTTGTCACGGTGGGCTTGCCTGAAATCTCCGTGAATGAAAGTGAAAGTGGCAAACTGCAGTTAAAGTCGACAAATAAAAAATGAAACACCCGAAATTACACGAAACTCCGGAGGAAATGCGCATAGCGTGGTGACGCAATGTTATTAATCGAATTATGTGCTGTAACATGTAAAACGGGATCATGAAAGGAACATTCAAAAAGCAACTCATGTAAACACCTTAGTCTTATTATTCTCTTAATTAGATTAAAGCAAATAATTCGATTACTGATGTCCATGTAAACGTAGTCAGTGATAGAGCCAATTCAGTGTAAATGATAATAAAGGTTTTTGCTGTCTAACATTTATTTTAGGGGTGTCAAAATTAATTGTTTCTTCGGTGCACCGTGATGCAGATGCGGACAATTCAACATCGGTTCAGTAATAATCATAACTGGTTATTATGTACTGACGTCATTTATCTCATATGCGCCATTTCGCTGTAGCTTACTAGTATTTACAACGCTCCAACTACTTAAAAACTCACTGCGTGTGTGTTTGCTGGACAGGGTTTCACTGACACTTGAAGCAGAAGCCCCTATTTCACTGTGATTGAGAGAATGAAAGTAAACTCCATTTCTCTCTCTCACTGTGGCCCATTTGACCTGCTGGCATGACTTTTTCTCTCCTCTCAGCTGTTAAAGCGATACTTCTGGATACAGACACGAGCGCGTGTCTGCAGAGCGGGTTTTCTCCACCACGTCTATCAGGGATCAGCAGTGATCGGAGCGCATGATCAATCATAGGGGTGTAAGAAAGAACTCGCTAGACAGGACTCAGAAAGCGAGCGAGATATTTACATTTGTTTATTTGCTATAAATGCTCATGTTGTTCTGTGCATGTACTTGAGTTTTTAAAGGTACAGTTCAAATATCTGACTGTTTATATTAAGCAGGGCTCGAAATTAACTTTTTTACTTTGTAGCACCAGTGCTCCCAACTTCAAAAATTTAGGAGCACCAGAAAAAATTTAGGAGCACCCACCAAAAATGTATGAGCTTTGCAACTTGCTACCACTGCAACTTGTATATTAAGGGATTTATTGTATTTGAAAACAACATCAATCTGGACTAACAAAAACCAGAAACAACTATCTAACTAATGCTGTGATGACTTACTGATATCTGTGCAATAACTACAAAATGGATGTCTAATAATTATAAAATATTATTAATGATGACGATGATGTCAATAATACTTAGAAAGAATAACATTTCTTATTATCATGCCTGTACATAGACAATATATCGCGCCTTCAAAATTTACCGCCCTCATTTTCATATATCGCGCGATAAGTCAATATATTGACTATCGCAACAGGCCTAATATACATCTCAAGAAAGAATGGACAAAAGAAAGTAAGAAAAGTCTCACTTCTACCCCTCTTTAAGAGGTTTGGTTTCGGTTTGTCATTTTAAATGCTCGGTCTCGTTATGAACTAATTTTAATTTTACTGTGTTTGTGGAATAAAGCAGGCGAGTCAGCCGACCCAATATATTAGCAGACAGAGCAGGATTCTCGTGATGACCACCGGCGCAATACCATTGTTTGTTATGAGCCGCAGATTCAGTTTAAACTTAGTAAAGGTGAGCTTCTTTGGCGATGACGTGTACAGTGTTAGATTTACATTTAGCGGACATTTGCGCTGAACACGCAGTGAATGCAACGCATCGAGATTTGGGCACCTTCTCCAAAAACACTCGATTGATATAAGCCCTTATAAGCTCCCTGTTATCTGACAGCAGAAAGCCTTGAGTGATTGACAGCTAATATGAACCAATATAGCGGCAGGAAAGATCCATTCAGCATGTTTTTATAAAAAAAATCGAAACAAGTCGCACTACAACCATTATATGCAGTTGCAAAAATGCTCCCAATTATACTATAAGATCGCATAGATTAAATTTAGGGCGCATTTGCGACCAAAACGGTAGCAATTTCGAGCCCTGTTAAAGGACAAAATTGTATTACAAATAGTATACGGTATAAATATAAATATATTTATACATGGGTGACGCAGTGGCGCAGTAGGTAGTGCTGTCGCCTCACAGCAAGAAGGTTGCTGGTTCGTGCCTCGGCTGGGTCAGTTGGCGTTTCTGTGTGGAGTTGGCATGTTCTCCCTGCGTTCGCGTGGGTTTCCTTCGGGTGGTCCGGTTTCCCCCACAGTCCAAAGACATGCGGTACAGGTGAATTGGGTAAGCTAAATTGTCCGTAATGTATGTGCATGAATGAGAGTGTATGGGTGTTTCCCAGTGATGGGTTGCAAAACATGTGCTGGAAGTTGGTGGTTCATTCCGCTGTGGCGACCCCAGATTAATAAAGGGACTAAGCCAAAAAGAAAATGAATATTTATACATTTTAATACAAGAATTGTATTTATACTCCGATTTATACTTCTGCGTCAAGCGCACGCATATGCTGCGGCGCAGCCTACGCGTGGACGCATAGCCCCTCGCCGTCGACGTGCACCTCTCAAAAAATGTAACGCGTACGCGTAGCGCAAGCTCTGTGATTGGTCGGCTTAGTAGTGCTGACGAGCGTGGCCGGAGGTGAGAGCCGCGCGCCCCATGCAGCGAGTGTTTACAAGTGTGGAGTCCCGCGAAGGAGCTCCGAATGGAGACTGTTGTTTTGTGTTTACCTCATGATTAAAGTTGTTGCACGTCCGCCGGTTCCCGCCTCAAAATGAGCGAGTTTGAGCCACTTGTACATTAAGGAAGTGTTCAGAAAAAAACAAAAAAAAAACAGCGAAGAAACTCGACACAGAGGAACATAAACACCCACTGGCAGCTAGCGTTTTGGAAGTGTATTGCAGAGAAACAGAAACAGCGCGCAGAAGTATAAATGCACGGCTACGCACGAGGCTTGCGCCGTGGGTCACTTGACGCAGAAGTATAACCCAGGCTTAAGTTAACTCATTAGTTTTTACTAATTTTAGTGGACTGAACATAAAACACAACAAAGCCCTCAAGAATTGTGTTTTCAGCTCATTTTAAAAAAGAAGTTCGAACAAACATCATTTTTGAGTGTATGTATATATCATAAGAAAGAACTGCGAACACAGCTTTTTTTTTTTTTTTTCAAATATTGTGCCAAAGAAATTTGTGCCAAAATGGCTTAAATTAGCTTGAAATCTCACACAGATCTTGAAAATATCTTTAATTCTTATTAAGGTTAAACCTAGCATGTTTTCTAAACTATGTTTTCTGGTAAATTATAATCCTAAAAAGGGCTGCATATTATTGGAAAAATCTGACATTGCAATATACATATACATGCATATATACACATTTTATTATTTTTTTCTGTGATCTACATTGTGATATGAATGTCATTTCACTAGATGATTTGAACATTTGGAAAGATTGCATTCAGTTAGATTAACTGGGATGATCAAGTCAATTTCTATGCAGTGGATCTGCATAAATCATAATAAATTACAAGCAAAAATAAATAAATAAACAGTGCTTTATGGGGAGTCTTATTCAGTCAGAATACAATAAAACAATCAAATATAAAATAGCATGGTCATCATTGTAGAAAGTATTTTTAAATAATAATATATTTTTAATCTTTTAATCTTTAATAAACAATCTAATCCTGCGATGTTACTATTGAGGATACACACATTTTGATGTCAATGCTCAAATGATATATTGTGTAGCCCTAATCTCAATTTGACATTGCAGATCTGGTGACTATTTAAGATTCACACATTGCAATATCGATGCTGAAACAATATATTTTACAGCCCTGGATCAGATAGTAAAACTGGTCACTACTCTAGTATTTCTTTCTCTTCTTTCAAACAAACAAACAACGTTTTAAACAAACCAGGGTCAATCTGATTACGTACCCCTATATACATTTCTGGAGAGTGCCAAATATGTCCCAGGAGCAAAATTTTTTTTTTGTAGTTTTTGTTTTTGTGAATCCACGCTTTAATTGTGTATGCTTTTCGAGATCTCAAATTTCTTTAGCAAGTGTCATATGTGCCTGCTCTTCTTGAGTAAATCCACCAAAGGCTGCTGTCGACTGACTGAGCGACCATCCACCCACCTCCTCCCCTAAACCCAACCTATAGTGTTTTAAAAAGCACCGATTGACCAGCATCCACCCACTTCCCTATACCCAACCGACAGTGTTTTAAAAAGCAATCCAGAAAAAAAAAAAGCCTGATTTTTACCACGTTTTCAGATTTCACCACATTCTCACCCTGTTATTTAATTATTTGTTTTATTTTTTGGCTTTTGTTTTTGTCTTACCTGCTTTCTGGAACTGTTCTTCGCCTGACCCGAACCCTGTTATCATGGTCAACTCTGCGTCTTTAATTCTCCGACAGACAGTATGTGGCGAGCCACTGGACATCTAGTAAGCGTGAAACCAACGGCGTCATACCACCCCGTAGCATTTGTTTTAAAGACGAAATGCAGCCATACGTACTTCTTGCTACATAATTCGCGATCTCCAGAAATGTATATAGGGCTACATTTTCAGAATGAGCCTATGCTGGTTTTAAATCATGCCTTCAAACACCATAAAGTGAACTGATTTGCAAATCTGTGTTTTACAAGTGAACTGAAACAAGCAGTAATCAAGGACTAAACAACTGTAACAATCGCTCAAACTATGAAACGGAACAAAAGGAAAACAGCTGCATCACCAACCAAGAAGCAAATAATGATTCATTTACTGCTGCTTTCATTTTCATACACGCCGGGAGTCACGTCATCTTACAGTTAATTGAACAAACGCTTTGTGCATTTCTAAGCAGCAATAAACGGTAAAAATTGAGATTTCATGCCACAATTAGAGATTACGCATTATGAGTGTTCACACTGTGCTCATGCAGTGAGAACGCTTTCAAGCAAACGTGTGGAAAGGGGAAGCAGAAGCTGGCGGAGTGAGGGGAAAGTCGTTTACAGAGACCCTCAGTCTTGCTTCAGTCAAATCTGGGTCAAGGTTGTCTGTAAAAATCGGGCCTTTTCTCGCCTTTAATTTTCTGCCTGGAACACTGGGGACGCGCAGCAGACTGACTGCATAATAATAAAGCCCACATAAGACACACACATTCAAATGTTCTGGTGGCTCGAGGCTTGTTGCTTCTGCAAGTGGGTCAATTCTCACACCGCAGAGTGCATAAAGTTATCTGACATCTGTCCAAACATACTGTGCATTCATTTTGATTTATGAGAGGTTTATCACCTCTTCTTAATAAGTGGGTTTCATCTTCTTGTTGGCTTTGATAAGGAAATATATGCATGTATAACACTACCTGACAAAAGTCTTGTTGCCTATCCAAGATTTAGGAACAACAAATAATAACTTGACTTCTAGTTGATCATCTGGTATCAGAAGTGGTTTAAAAGTGGCCTCTAGATTACGCTTATTTTATTTTAATATGATCATGCCTTGATTTTGAATTATTTAATTAGGTCTTGTCACTAAACAGAAATAACGTACAGTATAGAATATCCTCATTCTTCTTACCCCAGACATGCTCAATAAGGGTTCATGTCTGGTGAGTGGGTTGGCCAATCCTGGAGCACCTTGACCTTCTTTGCTTTCAGGAACTTTGATGTGGAGGCTGAAGTATGAGAAGGAGCGCTATCCTGCTGAAGAATTTGCCCTCTCTTGAGGTTTGTAATGTAATGGGCAGCGCAAATGTCCACAGGCTGTTAATGTTGCCATACACTCTGCAGATCTCTAACATGCCCCATACTGAATGTAACCCCAAACCATGATTTTTTTCTTCATCAAACTTGACTGATTTCTATGAGAATCTTGGGTCCATGCGGGTTTCTATCGGTCTTATGCAGTATTTGTGATGATTGGGATGCAGTTCAACAGATGATTCATCAGAAAAATGCCACTTTTCCAAATGATCTACTAGAAGTCAAGTTATTATTTGATGCTCTTTCAAGTGGGATCGATGACAAAAATTTTGTCAGGTAGTGTATATGCATATGAGCATTGTAAAAAATGTAATAACAAAAGTCAAGACAACTTTTTAATGTTGATTTAACTGAAGTTAATCAGGTTTCAATTCAATTTGAAGTTTTACAATGTTTAACTTAATAATTTTAGTCAGTTGTCAATGACTAGAAAAGTTAATTTGATTCAACTAAAAAAATGTAAGTCACCAAGAATTTTTTTACAGTGTGTTTTGCTTTTTACAGGAAGCATGTTTTAATCCAAGCAAAGTATTGTGTGGATACAGAACGTAAACTTTTTATCAGGTTTTTGCCATGTAGACTTTTCTGTCATTTTATAACAAGAGTCACATTTACATGAATACATTTACAGCAAACGTTGCCTGAGAATTTGTTTATTTTTTTAATATACAGTTATTTTTTAAATATTAGACGCAAACTTAAAAATTAGACGTTTCTTTTACAAACTTAGTTTAAGTTCAAATAGTAAATTTGGTATAACTAAAATGAATTTTAAATCTGAACAGAATTTTTTTTTTTTGATAAATCAAAAGCAAACAACAACAAAACATTCATTCATTCATTCATTTTCTTTTCAGCTTAGTCCCTTTATTAATCTGGGGTCGCCACAACGAAATGGACCGCTAACTTATCCGCCATATTGTTTTACACAGCGGATGCCCTTCCAGCTGCAACCCATCACTGGGAAACATCCATACACACTCATTAACACACATACGCTATGGACAATTTAGCTTAACCAATTTACCTATAGCACATGTCTTTGGACTTGTGGGGGAAACCGGAGCACCCGGAGGAAACCCACGCAAACACGGGAAGAACATGCAAACTACACACAGAAATGCCAACTGACCCAGCCGAGGCTCGAACCAGCGACCTTCTTGCTGTGAGGCGATCGTGCTACCCACTGCGCCACTGTGATGCCCACATGAAAAAATTAAAGTAATTAAAATTCTTAATTAATAAGCAATTTAAGTTCTAATAAATACTTAAGCTGTATTCTAATGCTAAAACACATAATTGAAATCTAATATGGGCCAGTTTGAAATAAAATATGACTAAACAATCTAAAAATAACCCAAACAAAATCTTGTAAACTTTTTGTTCATATTCCATATCCAAAATTAGCTTGTCCATTTATTTGTCCAACAATTAGTAGCACAACTAAAAATAAACAAACAAAAGATACACTTTATTACTGACTGCCAGTGGTGGAAAGAGTACCAAAAAGTAAAAGTGCCATTACTTGCCCCAAAAAAGTAGAGTAAAAGTATCTGTTGTAAATTTTACTCAAAGTATGAATAAAAAGTAGCACTTTTAAAAGTACTTAAGAGTAGTGAGTATTGCGATGTGAACAGCTGATGCGTTTACATGTAATTTGTTTGTGTGTGTGTGTGAAAACATAACATTTTGTAGTGCATTTACTTATTGTTTAAGGCCATTTAGTGATTTCAGTCACCATATAGTAAATATCCTTCATTTCTCATCAGTGACACGCAGTCTAAACAGTCACTGGGTCATTGCGTGTAAAGATTCTGGACATCTCACAGCCAGATCTCACATTTGGGGATTTACACCTACGTAGCGGATTCCAATCGGTTTGCTGCATTTATACAGCACCCATATCATGAGGCTGTTCAGTAGAATGCAATTTAGTTTCTATGTGCGATTTGACGGGAATCACAAGACTGATTTTTCTACTCACCCAAACCCCATAGACAAGAAAAAAAATTAAGTAGTGACTGCAGGTTGAAGGAAAATAGTGGAGTAAAAGTACCAATACTGCATTAAAAATGTACTCAAGAGAAAGTAATAGTACACATTTTTAAAACTACTTAGTAAACTACTTTAAAACTACTTTACACCACAGGTGACTGCACAATAAAACCTACAAAAGACACAATTAAAATATCTTTTGTTCAGTTTCTATGGCTTCTTGCTTCTGCAAATGGGTCAATACTCTAGCCACCAAGTGCATAAAGTTATCTGACGTCTGTCCAAACATACTGCGCTTTAATTTAGATTTACGAGCGGTTTATCACCTCCTCCTAATAAGTGGGCTCCAGAACCGTCATTTGGCTGTCTTCGATGAGATCTCTTGGTTGGCTCAATTACACATATTCAGAAGAGAATATGAATTCATAGCACACAAACTGAAGATTGCTGTGATTCATGCTCTCATCAGACACTGAATATGATTATGATCTCCTCTCCGGAGCTTTCAGTGCACTGAGAACACGAGGCTAAATCAAGGATGATGGCACCGCCGAGGACCCTCAGAACAAACAAAAGCTCGTCACCGGCTGTCTAAAAGCGCCAGATCCCCAATGTTTCACCTCTTAACAGCGGAGGTTTTAAAATTATCTTCAAAAGGTATTCATTAGTGAATATGCTAACATGTCAAGCCTATTCATTTTTATATAGGGAGCTAAAAATAAACCAGCTACAATTTCACAACTACAGATAACTTGTGCATGCGTTTTATCTATAGAAAACCTCACCACAAAATATAGGAAATATACAAAAAGCTGAAGAACTTTTTTTTATATATTTGCTATATGTGAATAATAAAATTACACACACGGTACACATATACATATGCATAAATATGTTCATTCTAGTTAAAATAAAATATACTGTACATAAATACATATGTAAAAATGACATCAAACGTTATTAAAAACAAAAATGTTATTATAGAATTACTGTAAATTGTACAGATGTATGTATGCAGGTTGAATATTAAATAGCTTTACATAATCTTAGACTTTTGCATGTTTATTGGTGCATATTTTATTTACTTGAAATGGTTTTATTAAAAAAATATTTATAGCATTTTTATTTAGTTATTTTTTGGAATATATTTAGAAAAAAAAAATGTTTTACTTTTTTTTTTCTCCAATAACTATCAAAAATCAAATAAACCTCAAACCTATAGAGAAATATACATTTAATACACTCACCAGCCACTTTTATAGGTACACCCGTCTAACTGCTTGTTAACGCAAATGTCTAATCACCCAATCACATGGCAGCAACTCAATGCATTTAGGCATGTAGCCATAGTCAAGACGATCTGCTGCAGTTCAAACAGAGCATCAGAATGTGGAAGAAAGGTGATTTAAGTGACTTTGAATGTGGCATGATTGTGGGTGTCAGACGGGCTGGTCTGAGTATTTCAGAAACTGCTGATCTACTGGGATTTTCACGCACAACTGTCTCTAGGTTAACAGAGAATGGTCTGAAAAAGAGAAAATATTCAGTGAGCGGCAGTTCTGTGGGTGCAAATGCCTTGTTGAAGCCAGAAGTCAGTGGAGAATGACCAGACTGGTTCGAGCTGATAGAAAGGCAACAGTAACTCAAGTAACCACTCGTTACAACCAAGGTATGCAAAAGAGCATTTCTGAATGCACAACACGTCCAACCTTGAGGCGGATGGGCTACAGCAGCAGAAGACCACACCAGGTGCCACTCCTGTCAGCTAAGAACAGGAAACTGAGGCTACAATTTGCAAAGACTCACCACAATTGGACAACAGAAGATTGAAAAAAAGTTGCCTGGTCTGATGAGTCTTAATTTCTGCTGCGACAATCGGATGTTAGGGTCAGAATTTGGCATCAACATCACGAAAACATGGATCCATCTTGCCTTGTATCAACAGGTTCAGGCCGGTGGTGGTGTAATGGTGTGAAAAATATTTTCTTGCCACACTTTGGGCTTATTAGTACCAATTAAGCATCGTGTGTCAAGCCACATCCTGAGTATTGTTGCTGACCATGTCCATCCCTTTATGACCACAGCGTACTCATCTTCTGATGGCTACTTCCAGCAGGATAATGCGTCATGTGATAAAGCACGAATCATCTCAGACTGGTTTCTTGAACATGACAATGAGTTCACTGTACTTAAATGACCTCCACAGCCACCAGAGATCAATCCAATAGAGCACGTTTAGGATGTGGAACGGGAGATTTGATGATGGATGTGCCGACAAATCTGCAGCAACTGCGTGATGCTATCATGTCAATATGGAGCAAAATCTCTGAGGAATTTCTTCTAGTATCTTGTTGAATCTATACCACGAAGGATTAAGGCAGTTCTGAAGGCAAAATGGGGTCCAACCCGGTACTAGTAAGGTGTACCTAATAAAGTGGCCAGTGAGTGTACATTCAAATACATGATCTCTAGCATATATGAATGCTAAATTTATTATATGTAAATAAAAGAGTAACTAATATATAATAATATAATATATAATATATATAGTAAACTGTAAATAATTATTAAATAAGCAATAATCAAAAGGAATCAATACACCAATTCTATGCATGTGAACAAATCAAACAGCAATAGATTAGATTTAGATTAATACCTTTGAACTGACTTTTCTCCACTGTTCTGTCATGCACAACCATTAAAAAAACCATAAAAACAAACTCCTTTAAGATAATAAAAGACTAGTCTTGCATTGAAATCCCCTCTTGAAAACACTTCACCAAGATGCATTAGGATACGTCTGCCCACCAGATGAATACACTTACATAATCACATTCAGCCTTAAAAAAGGGGTCTGTGACACGAATTACACCACAGGTGCCTCGAGCCATAGCGAACAATAGTGTAAAAGCCAACAGCATTAGCGATGTGGACAGAATTAACGATGTAGGTGACCCACATGGAGAAACCACAGCGTCTTCGCTAGAGGTGATAGGAGCACTTGTGCTAAGTGCAGATATGGAGGAAAGCTATATTTACTGACAGGAACTGAAGCCCATTTGTCCTGTATAGCGGTGTTATTAGCTGCTCCTTGTTATAAAATGGTAAATGTTCTTGGTCGCTCCATTTAGAGCATTTGTCAGAGCACTTCACTCCAGTTCTCCAGCAGTTTAAACAAGGAAACACACGCTGGACACTCAAAGCTAATAGGAAAAGCTTTGATAAACACTGAAGTATGCTTCTGTTAGTTGCCTGTTGTTCTGTATTGTGCTCTCCAGCGATGTCTGACTGAGAAAACCAAATAATGTCTGCTATTATTTTCTATTTTCATGTTAAAATGAACAATATCGCATAATGATAATAAAAGGATTTTCTTACTGTTTATCATTCATTCATTCATTCATTTTCTTTTCAGCTTAGTCCCTTTATTAATCAGGGGTCGGAACAGCGGAATGAACCGGCAACTTATCTAGCATATGTTTTACACAGCGGATGCCCTTCTAGCTGCAACCCAACACTGGGACATACCCTACGGCCAATTTAGCTTATTCAATTCACCTATAGCGCATGTCTTTGGACTGTGGGGGAAACCAGAGCACCCAGATGAAATCCACGCCAACACAGGGAGAACTCCACACAGAAATGCCAACTGACCCAGCCGAGACTCGAACAAGGGACCTTCTTTTGAGGCGATCGTGCTATCCACTGCGCCACCATGATGTCCCCTTGATTATTATTATATTCTTACAAATAATACGTTTATTGAAATTTAATATTAACATGTGTATTTATTATATTTAAGTTAATAAAATAATAAATTTCTATTATTTGTTATTTTAGTTTTTTGTCTTGTTTTTAGAATTTTTTTAAAATCAAGAAGCATTTATTAGACAAGTAGAAGTAATGTTAAAATTATATAATATTTCTGAAAACAGAACATTTTTTTTACTTTATTCTTAACATATTAAGTCAAAATTGACAAGTTTTTTTATTTTTATATTAAAACTGACTTCCACATTAAATAATACTAACAATACTACTACTACTACTAATAATAATATGTTTTAATACTATATTTGTATGAATTATTATTTTAGTTTTTTGTATGGTTTTTAAAACATTTTTAAAAATTAAGAATCAATTTAATAGACAAGTAAAAAGTAATGTTAAAAATATATAATCTTTCTGAAAACAACGTTTTTACTTTATTCCTAACATATTAAGTCAAAATCGACAAGGTGTATTATTTTTATATTAAGATTAACTATATCACAATAAATAATAATAATAATAATAATAATAATAATAATAATAATAATAAAATATAATATTTCTGAAAACAGAACAATTTTTTTTTACTTTATTCTTAACATATTAAGTTGAATTAAAATTGACAAGTTTTTTTATATTAAAATTAACTATTTCACATTAAATACTACTACTACTACTACTACTGCTACTACTACTAATAATAAAATGTTTTAATAATAAATTCATATAAATTATTACTTTAGTTTTTTTGTCTTGTTTTTATTTTTTTAATTAAGAATCATTTGATAGACAAGTAAAAAGTAATGTTAAAATATATAATATTTCTGAAAACAACCTTTTTACTTTATTCTTAACATATTACAGTAAGTCAAAATTGACAAGTTTTATTATTTTTATATTAAGATTAACTATATCACATTAAATAATAATAATAATTATAATAATGCTTTTAATAATACATTTTTATTATTTATTATTTTAGTTTTTTGTCTGGATTTTTAAAACATTTTTTTTAAATCAAGAAGCATTTAATAGACAAGTAAAAAGTAATGTTAAAAATATATCATTTGTTAAAAAAAGTAAAAAAAAAAAAGTTTTGTTTTCAAAAATAAGTCAAAATTGAGTGGGTTGTTCCTTAAAACAGAAGGAACAACAGAAACAAAAGAAGAAACAGAACTAAATAGCAAAATAACACAATTCCTACACAAAAATATTGCTGTGAAATGCAGTCTATGTCCAGTCTCTAAAGAACTTTCAACTACTTTTAACCCGACCAGCTACTTTTTCAGCCCTAAAACAGAAGGCATTCTACAACAATACTCGTCACCAATGAGGACACCGGCGCCCAAAAACACGGCGGCCCAACTCAGCCTAAACAGGCTAAACTAGATTTTTGTGCAGGATCGGGAGTGAAGGTATCTTCTGAATGTGAAGAGAAGCGTAGCTGCTCATGGGGCCGTTCATATATCACATCTTTTGCATGCGCAAGTTCGTTAGATGCAATTGAGATGCTCGCACTTTACAGGCGCACCAGTTGAAAATCGAGAGTCTCGTGACAACTGACCGGTCAGCTTTATGCTTTGCATAGAATATACACATTCAGACTGGTTATCTCAGACAAGCACAGAACACCCAAACACTGCAGTGGTTTTAAATACTATGGATGTCAATGGTTACAGCTATCCAGTTATCTTCATGTCTTTTTTTGTGTTAAAAAAAAAAAAAAAAACTGGTTTGGAACAAGTGGAGTATGAAAGAATTTTAAGTTTTGGGCGAACTCTTTAAGTCTTTTGAATATGTCAAGCTGCTGTGATCAACACATTGTAATGTTTTTCAGTGAATATTAAATTAGAGCTGCAGTTTATTTTGTATTTTATAGGTATATAGTATATGTTCTAAAAGTAACTTCAAAGTAAAGTAATTAGTGATTACTTTTTACATGAAGTAATTAGTAATGTAATCAGATTACAATTTTCCAGCAGTAGTTAGTAATTTTTAATCTATTACTTTTTTAAAGTAACTTACCCAACACTGGTTAGTCAGAATTAAATCTATAATGAGCTGTGTCAAAAAGGACAACAACTATATGACCACAAAATATTATTTTTAATGGAACCCTCTGGACACTCAACAGGAAAAGCTTTGATAAACACTGAAGTATGCGTCTTTTCTCTGCCACTCCGCATTGTCCTGGCCATCAGTGTGTAAAGACTAGTATTGGGCATTATGTCAGCGGAAGGATAACTCATGCAATCAACTCCTCCGACAGCTTGTCTTTCTCAAGATCTCTGCACTGATTTCCTGCTCGTCTGCGTCTGAAGAGCTTCAGGTTGCCCAGACATCCATCATAGAGCTGGACGTCTGAGAGCTCTGACCCTTTTATGGGAGTGGGCGGTGGGACCAAATATATCATGCAATTTTATGTAACAGTCACCGAGTACGTTTACAGTACATACACACCAATACTCTCATTTTAATACGATTAAGACAATACTTTGATTGAGAGTCCGCCATGTAAACAGCAATGCAGTACAGAGATGTAAACGCCACAATCAAACTATTAACATTGTGTTTTCGCTACACTTTGTGACATGACACACACACAGCAGTTGTCAGGCATCTGACAACAAACAAAAGAGAATGGCTTCAAGCAAGAGAGCACATTTTTGGTGTGAGCGGGAAACGATGACTATGCTGAGAATTCTGGAAGAAATGGACATTATAAAGTACCTCCGAGTTTTTCGCAGGGGCATGAATGAAAAGTTAGTCACTGAAATGGCAGAGGTGGCCTGTTGCTTGTAAATTTGTATCCACAGTTGTCAGTCAGTTGTCCGCTATTGTCGAATGGTGACGTAATGGCGTTAATCGAACTATGTACTATAACATGTAAAACGGGATCATGAAAGGAACATTCACCAAGCAATAAATGTAAACACTTCAATCATGATATTGTTCAGATTAAGGCAAATAATTAGATTACTGATGTCCATGTAAACGTAGTCACTGTCTATTTTAAAAACGGCACAGTTTGTGCTAACAAACTGATAACAGAGTAATTTAAAAATAAAATTTTTGCTACTTTGAAATGTAATCAAATCAAAACTGCACGAGCCTGAGCCTGATCTCACGAGGAAACGTAACAATTTTACGTTTTGTCAGTTTAGTGGCTAAGTCATACGAACTCAGACAAGTTCAGTCATACAAAAATGTACAAAATGAAACAAGAGGCGTGACACCCAACCCTGCCCCTAAATCCAACCGTCATTTGGGGATGAGCAAATCATACTAAATTGTACAAAATAGATCATACAAATTTATATGAATTAGCTACTAAATCTAAAAGGTATGAATTGCCGAGAGATTGCGTTGACAAAAATCTTGTTTTATTTTATTATAAAAACAAGTATATATAAATATAAATATATCAGAAGCGAAAAAAGTATTGAATTGTAGTGTTTTTATCCACACAAGCTAAAAGAAAAAGGCACTAATAAGAAACTGACAGTGGGAACCTGTTTATTTGTTTATTTGTTTTTTCATCTTTTACAGTTGAAGTCAGAATTATTAGCCCCCCTGAATTATTATCCCCCCTGTTTATTTTTTTCCCTAATTTCTGGGCTAATAATATCAACCTTAAAATGTCTTTAAAAAAATTAAAAACTGCTTTTATTCTAGCCCAAATAAAAGAAATAAGACTTTCTCCAGAAGAAAAAATATTATCAGACATACTGTGAAAATTTCCTTGCTAGGTTAAACATAATTTGGGAAATATTTAAAAAAGAAAAAGAAAATTCAAAGGGGGGCTAATAATTCTGACTTCAACTGTATGTGCTGGCTATAATGCTGCCTTGTTAGAAAGTGCACAATTTAATTTGTTAACATTGTTAAAATTTGACACACAACTACAAAAAAATAAAAAATAAATAAAAAAAAAGGATTTGGTAAAACTTTGGCTTAATAGTGAGAGTATCTTAAAATGATGTGATCAAAGATTTAAACAACACTGTAAAAAGAAATTACTTTAAAAAGTGAGTAAACCCATTGCCTTAAAAGCGACAAGTTGATTTTACTTAAAAAAATATTAAAACTTTTTTACTTTAAAGTATTTCTGTTGCAACTTAGATCTATTAAGTTCACGAACTTAAATTTTATAATTACGCAGTTCATTTTCTTAATCATTTTAAGGCGGCGCTCACTCAGTTTTTTTTTTAAAGTCAATTATCACTTTTTACAGTGAAGGCTTTAAGCTTATAAAGCCTCTCAGACTTTCACTTAATGTTCATTTCAAAACTTTTAATCAAAATGATTTTCTTCAGTTATCGACTATATAATGGCACACTATATATTCTAAACATAAAGCTTCTAAAAGGGATGTTTTTACAATCGTGACACAGAAGAATCACTTTTGGTTCCTCTTAGGAACTTTTTAGAAAACAGCTCCTTATTATCTTAGTGTGAAGAGTAGTTTAGTAATCCTACAAACCCTTTTCGACCATAAAAATACCTTTAGGGCGACATAGTGGCTAGCACTGTTGCTGGTTCGAGTGCAGGCTGAGTCAGTTGGCATTTCTGTGTGTTTGCATGTTCTCCCTGCATTCATGTGGGTTTCCTCCGGGTGCTCCGGTTTCCCCCACAGTCCAATGACATGCGCTATAGGTGAATTGAATAAACTAAATTGGCCGTAGTGTATGTGTGTGTGAACGTGAGAGTGTATGGGTGTTTCCCAGTACTGGGTTGCAGCTGGAAGGGCATCCGCTGTGTAAAACATATGCTGGATAAGTTGGTGGTTCATTCCGCTGTGGCGACCCCTGATGAATAAAGGGACTAAGCAGAAGAAAAATGAATGGATGAATGAAATACCTTTAGTGTAACGGAAAGGGAAAGTTTCTTCAGGGAACCGGAAAACACAATGAGTGCCAACAAAACAAGCAGCGTTCATACAGAAAATCAGAGAATCGCGGCAGCAGAAAATGGCTTCGGCAACCAAGTAATCCCTCTGAACTGTTTATTCTTGTCATATCTTGAGGAAGCGAGCACATAGGTGATGGCCGACTGCTGCCGGCTCTGGATTCAGATACGCAGCTTACAGCAGTTAATAAGACATGCGCTGGAGAGATCTGACCTGCTTGGCTGAAGAAAAGCCTCGGGAGTTCATGCGGAAATGTTTTTGTTTGTGCGTCACTGACCTCTTTAGATTGAGAAGAGCCCATGGGACGCCGGTCGGGGTCTTAAAAGCCGGCAACAGCTTCTCTCCTAGTTCAACAGCTTTTTTCCTGAACACCTGAAGTAGGAAAAAAAACAAACAGAGGTTAGTCAAAGCTCATCCGTACACAGCAGAAGCACAGCCACGTAACCTCTGGCTGCCCTGAAACTCGCCATATTTATTTTATCAGTCACATTTGCATGATACACAGCGTCAGCTGACAGAAAGAGAGGCATTGATATTCTGCTGGGAGAGACGGCTGATAACAGCAGATAAGACGAGGGCAAGCGGCCCTGCTGTAAACCCGCTGGCTGCCTGTCATCTTCTGTCTGCTACCTGGCCCTTTCCTCTACTCCGCTGACATTTCAAAGCATCGGGGAGCCGCTATGAATCCCTCAACCAGCAAATATGCTGCATATCCATCCGATGTGGAGATCTTATCACGATGAGACCAAGCGGACAACTCTGGCTTTCGCTGTCTTATCCAGAAATGCTAGTGTTTGATAGGTAAATATGCTATATTTAGCCGGTTTTATTTGTGCATGCTACAATTCCAAAGTTTGGTTTAAGGATGATTTATTTCCAGCATACAACAAGACAAAAAACATTTCTTATTTTTTTTGCAGTGTAGTTATGTTTTTTGTTGTTTTTGTTTTGCAGTGTAGTTATAATTATATCTACCATGGTATCAACCATGGTAAACTGTAAAATCTTTATTCTTAGCAAATATCAACCAATATAGCACAAATCTAAGCAACTGTCTGGAAATTTACTTGTTTATGATTACCTATGGGCAGAAATTAATCACGATTAATTGCATCCAAGATAAAAGTTTGTTTTGACATAATATTTGTGTGTGTGCATTGTGTATATTTATTATGTATAAACACACACATAAATGCATATATTGGAATGTTTATTTCTAATATAATATTATAATTATTATTGTTTATTTATATTATTATTTAGAAAATGTTCTTGCCATTTGCATACCCTTAAAAAAATGACTTATGATTTGTGTCATTAATCTGATGATTTCTGGCATATCTGCAATCCTCTATGGGAGTTTTTGGAGATTGTATATTAAAAGACTATTTTTATTTAGTTATTTATTTGTTTATTTTTATTTTTTTGTTAAGTTTACCCTTCACAAAAGACTTGAATTACTAGCTGATGGACGATTGTATAATAGATGGCTATATTATTGTATATGATGACATGAGACACCTATACCACTGTTCTGTCATTGCAATTCTTTAAATAAATGTTTTTTTTTACAAAAAAAGAAGAAATGTTCATATATGAATGATACAAATTATATATACATTTAAATGTCTATGCAAAAAAGTTTTGTTTTTATGTACAGTTGAAGTCAGAATTATTAGCCCCCCTGTTTATTTTCTTCCCCAATTTCTGTTAAACGGAGAGACGATTTCTTCAACACATTTCTAAAAATAATAGTTTTAATATATCTCATTTCTAATAACTGATTTATTTCATCTTTGCCATGATGACAGTACATAATATTTTACTAGATATTTTTCAAGACACTTCTGTACAGCTTAAAGTGACATTTAAAGGCTTAACTAGGTTAATTAGGTTAACTAGGCAGGTTAGGGTAATTAGGCAAGTTATTGTATGATGATGGTTTGTTCTGTAGACTATCGAAAAAAATTTAGCTTAAAGGGGCTAATAATTTTGTCATTAAAATGGTGTTTAAAAAATTAAAAACTGCTTTAATTCTAGCCGAAATAAAACAAATAAAACTTTCTCCAGAAGAAAAAATATTGTCAGATATACTGTGAAAATGTCCTTGCTCTGTTTAACATCATTTGGGAAATATTTAATAAAGAAAAAAATGTCAAAGGGGGCTAATAATTCTGATTTCAACTGTGTGTTTTACATATACAAAATACCTAAAATACACTCGCATATCTTGTGTCAGAACAAACTTTTATTTTGGATACAATTAATTGTGATTAATCTTTGCCCAGCACTATTTATGATCAAAGATCCTTGCATAGGAATACCAAGATTGAATTATTGCAGAAAATACATCCATAAGTCAAAACAAAACACCAAAAAAAAAAAAAGCTAAATAACGAAAAAGAGTTAAAAGAACCCTTCAATATATATATATTTCAATATATAACATTTTAAGTAAACAAAAGTTGCACCAAACATTAAATTAAGCCATTCATGCACAACATGCATCCATGGCCAAGATCAAGATGGTTAAAAAGCAATTTACAAATACTATTTGTTAAAAGCCCCTAAGTGTCCATTAAGTGTCCATGTTATTTTCATTTACCAGTCTAATGCCCAAAGATATAGTAGAACAAGTGTATTATTTGGTCCTTGTTTTGTATAGTACCCGATTTCTTTGTTTTCTGAGGAGCCGACCAGATTTAGCTTTCATTTAAATCTGGGGAAAACCTTTATTTATTGTTTTTTTCTTTCTTTCTGAGAAATGTATTAGCTAACTTGACCAAAGGTCACAGGAAGACACTGATTGTTATTAAAGATTTCTATTTCAAATAAATTTAGCTTTTTAATCATTCATCAAATAATTAATAAAGAATGCATCATTCTTCCACAAAAATATTAGAAAACAACTCTTTTTAAATTTGAAATTTATTCTTGACAAGCAAATAGGTTTGTATTTTTCTAAAGGATTATGTGACACTGAAAACTGGAGTGATGATGCTGAAAACTCACAGAAAATAATAATAATAATAATAAAATTATAAAAAATTGTGATGTATAATGTTTAACCCCAACCTACATTAAGCAATGGCAGAATAAACAAAAAAAGACTTATAAATAATTTCAATAAAATCCTTGATTAACTGATTACAACCAACAGAATGCTATCAGTAATGTAATCATTTAAAAAAGTAATCAGCAGAATTCGACTATGAATGCTTAATTGAAAGACCAAATAACAAATTTCTCGTGAACACGAGAGCCAGATCGCTGCGAGAGAACCTTTCAAAACACCAGAGAGCCGGCACACAGACAGAAATCAAACAGCAATTCAATGGCCTGTCAAAATTTATAGGAGAATAAAAGCACTGCACTATTGTGCATCGTAAAACTGGTACTAAATAATGGGCAATCATAGATGGGACTGATTATTTGAACTGTAGATGTGTTAAAGCATGTTAGAGAGCCCGCACAGACTGCACAATACTTTGGTTTTCTGTGACGCACTACAGTAAATTCTTTATGAAACTACGCAAATTTTTTTTTTACTAGTTGAGTTAAATGGCAAGATTTGAAATTGGGAAAATGATTCTAGTTTAAATGGTGTGATTTTGCAAAATTATTTGCCTATATAAAAATATGTTCTGTATAATATGAATGAAAGTCAAGTGCACTACATTGGTTCTGTCATATGACCAATCGTCTTAGTTCAAAAATCGATTGATTCAGAAATGAAATGGAGCAATGTTGATTTGAGATGCACAAATGTTGTGCTTTGGCCGTGTTTGGACCTATTTTTTGTTGGCGACAGAGAAATAGCTGGCAATACAGTGTCTAAAGATACTGAGTAACACTCAGTAGCTAGGTTTCCATCAACCTACACTGAAAAAATTATTATATGGTTTGAATATATGGACTGAATTTTAACAAATTAAATGTAGTAATGTTCAACCTAATTTGTTTTGTTTATATTCAGCCTGAATAAATTGTTTACAACCACGTATCTTAACTTTTTTTAGTAAATCCAAGAAATCATCTTTGAATCATTTTCCATTGTATTTTAATTCTTATTTTGGAATATTGCATAAAAAAAGCAAAAAATAAAATAAAAATAGAAACGAAAAGACATCAATTTCAAAAATGTACATTAAAAAACAAAATTGTGTGCATAAACTAGGATGGAATCCCACTGACCAAATAAATTCCAGCATGTGCATTAAGTCACATGATTTTGTTTTAACAGATCATGTCAAAACATTGTAAAACATCTGAAATGTTGTTTTGGTCATTCTAAAATCCCTCAGCCAAAGTCTGTTATCTAAGTGGTTCAGTATTATTACCTCCAGAACTGCCAAGAGTGTCTGCACTACTATAAAACAGTCTTATAATTTTAAAAGCCACATATAACGTCATTTACGCTGAATTTTTTCCACAGTGTGTGAATGTGGCACTATGTTTGCGATTGCAGCCACAAGCACCACAAAAATGTGCAACAAACGAATCATAACTGTCAAATTATTATGCCTAATCGTTACTTTTCTAACAAGGCTTGACTCGAGTTGTTTAATCTCAAGCCCTAGCTGTCACACACATTAAATTTCCATTTGTAAAATGATGTTTACCCAATTCAGTTTTGGAAATGTCGACGCTGTTTAAATGAATCTGATGATCTTTATTTATTGACTTAAGAATCGAAAGCTTGTGAATCAAAATTGGGGAATCTAAATCGCTACCCAGCCCTAATGAAAACATAGAGAGGGGAAAATAAGTATTGAACACGTCATGTTTTTTCCTGAAAATAATATTTTTAATAGGAGCTGTTGACGTGGAATTAAACAAGATTTTGGTAAAAACCCAAACAATACAAACATAAAAATAAAACAAAACAAATCTGAAAAGTTAGTAATGTGTAATAACGAATGACGGTAACGGAATGATGGTAACGGCAGCGTTAATGGCAGCTTAAAGACGCCTCTCATATGGAGAATGAAGTCACATGCATTCCCAGGTGAGTTTTTCACGGACTTCAACAGAGTGTAAAAATCTTGATGGTTCTGTGGGTCTCGTCAATCAAATCTGATCTTTATTTTGTATTTTCTATTGGATTCAAGTAAGGTGATTGGCTGGGCCATTCTACAGCTTGATTTTCTTTCTCTGAGAGTTACCTTGGCTGTGTTTTGGATTATTGTCTTGCTGAAATGTCCACCCTGGTTTCATCTTCATCATCCAAGTTCAGAGAGTTGCTGAAGAACTGCTGAGAGATTTCAGCTGCTGTCTGGGCTTTCACTGCCTTTCTTCATGAGTTCAATACTTTTTGCCTGCGTCACTTCATGTTTTTTAAATAATTTAATTTGTAAGCTAATTAGATTTGTTTTCTTTGCCTATATGGATTGCTTTGGTTGTTACCAACATCCGTGGAAAATTTTTAAGTCAAAGGTTTTCTGAGAAAAATACTTATTTTCCCCGCTGTAGCTAATGTTAACTTTTTTTTGATGAACTGCCATCGAAAATCACACACTGATACAATCACTATCAACATACTAGTACTTCTCATCATAAACCCCACTGCTGAGCTCCATAACAAATTTATTCAACATAATAGATGCAAGAAGATTAAACAGTTGTTATTTTTCTATAATCATAATTCCTTAATGTTTCAGGAAGATCCCATTGAGATTAACAGAAATCTCTTCTTCCAGGGAGTCCTGGCTTTGGTTTTGAATCTTTTTTTTTGCTGCCAAAGAAAATAGTGCATCTAAAAATCGCACTCAATATTAACTTGAACTGTGGTATAAAATCAATATCAAACCAGCGAACGTGCTCACACACGAATACAGTCACTATCACATTTAAGTCTACTACTGATCATGATTGCCACTGCTAAGCTCATCTGCAGCTGTGAATGAGCACGGCTTTACTTCTAAGTCCTCCATTCAGTATGCATATCAAGGATGAGGTCGACCCCTGGAAGCGTGCATGGCTCTCCAGTGTTTTCCCCAGTGCCTCCACGGCCTAGATGAAGCCTGAGCATTCGCCCTTGCTACTTCAAACCCAAGGTGAGCTGTTATCCATCCATGTGAATTCATTTAGCTGGCTGTCTGCTTGGATGCCGCCAGCAGGCCTGCCATCTTCTACATGTTGACTGCTATATTTATGAGGGATAAAGTCATAGGATGTTGTGCTGGGATGATTTCGGGAAGGTCCAAATATAGGTAAAATATCAGTTATTTGATTCAATTATAATTCAGTAACATCATTTGTGGTCCATTACTGCATGAACAAATAAATAAGGATTATTGCAGAAAAAAAGAATGAAATCAATTGATAAAATTGTAATTACAATTGAATGGATGGACGGAAAGACGAATGGACGAACATATATATGGGTAGAAGGACTTATGAATAGATAAAAGGGAAGATGGATGGATGGATGGATGGATGGATGGATGGATGGATGGATGGATGGATGGATGGATGGATGGATGGATGGATGGATGGATGGATGGATGGATGGATGGATGGATGGATGGATGGATGGATGGATGGATGGATGGACGGATGGATGGACATATATGGATGGATGGATGGAAAGATGGAGGACGAACATATATATAAGGGTAGAAGGACATACTGTATGGATTGATAAAATGAAAGATGGATGGATGGATGAACATAGATGGATGGATGGATGGATGGATGGATGGATGGATGGATGGATGGATGGATGGATGGATGGATGGACGAACATATATATGGATGGATGGATGGATGGATGGATGGATGGATGGATGGAAAAACATATATATGGATGAATGGATGGATGGATGAATGAATGAATGGACATATATGGCTAGAAGGACCTATGGATAGATAAAGGGAAAGAGGGATGGATGGACGGATAGATGGGCGGATGGATATATACAGTTGAAGTCAGAATTATTAGCCCCCCTTTGAATTTTGTTCTTTTTTAAATATTTTCCAAATGATATTTAACAGAGCAAGGAAATTTTCACAGTATGTCTGATAATATTTTTTCTTCAGGAAAAAGTCTTATTTGTTTTATTTCAGCTAGAATAAAAGCAGTTTTTGTTTTAAACATTTTAAGGTCAAAATTATTAGCCCCTTTAAGCTATTTTTTTTTCGATAGTCTACAGAACAAACCATCATTATACAATAACTTGCCTAATTACCCTAACCTGCCTAGTTAACCTAATGAACCTAGTTAAGCCTTTAAATGTCACTTTAAGCTGTATAGAAGTGTCTTGAAAAATATCTAGTAAAATATTATTTACTGTCATCATGGCAAAGATAAAATAAATCAGTTATTAGAAATGAGTTATTAAAACTATTATGTTTAGAAATATGTTGAGAAAATCTTCTCTCCATTAAACAGGAATTGGGAAAAAAATAAACAGGGGGCTAATAATTCGGAGGGGGCTAATAATTCAGAGGGGGCTAATAATTCTGACTTCAACTGTATGTATGGGTAGAAGGACTTATGGATAAATAAAGGGAAAGATGGATGGATTGATGGATGGATGAACATATATATGGGTAGAAGGACTTATGGATAGATAACGGAAAAGATGGATGGATGGATGGATGGATGGATGGACAGGTATATGGGTAGAAGGACTTAGGGAAAGATAAATGGAAAGATTTCCAATATTGCGCAGCCCTACTGTATACTGAACTAAATAAAAAGAATAAAGGTTGCTCAGAAATGTCCTGTGTCACTTCAAGGTGTATTAAGTGCAAAAACATATGAGAAACACAAAGCGATTGCTGGCCGATCGCTCGTCGTCCACTAAATAAGATAAATTGGCTTGTCAGTGGCCGGTGAGTGCAGAACCTCATGAGCCTTTACCTAGATTACTGTTACCACCACAGGGAACCACCTGACCCTTTCAAAGCCCTCTAAAACCCCCTGGAACCTGCAGCGTCGCCCCACAGATCAGTCTGATCCTGGGATGGAGACGAGCGGACAGAAAGGTGCAAGAAAAAGCAATGAAAGCAAAGCCCTAAAGCTCAAGACAGCTTTGACAAAGGTTGACATTTACACCTCCGTGAGGACCAAAAGCTCCGGTGTTTTCTGGAGAGCAGAAAATAAGGCAAAGGTGCTGCATGCAAATTTAAGCTCGTTTCAACTTTAAATCAGGTCACACAATTGAAGGTCTTTTAAAATATGCAAATTAAGCCTGTCATAAATTCTTTGGTGTAGATATGCACAAATAATGCGGACAGCAGTGTTGTTCTGAGACAAACATACACTATATATTATACATACTATATAATAGTTATTAAATATGTCAAAGCAATAATTTTAATAATTAAAAAAATAAATTATAAAAATAAATGTAATATACTGTTATTATTATCTTCTACTTATTCCTATTATTGTCATCCACTATAATCTTTCAGATCATATCATTATTATAATGTATATATTTTTTATGTTTATATATTTTTAATATCAGTTTTAACATCATCATCATTATTATAATACTATCTTGACAATAAAATGTAGAAATATTAAATATTATTATACCACTTTATAGTACTATACCAGCATTATTTAGATGATTTTGTGGTATGATGTATTATTATAATTGCCAACATTTATTGCATTACATAGCTTATAGGTCTCAAACTTGATTCCTGGAGGGCCTCAGCTCTGCACAGTTTTGCTCCAACCCTAATCAAACACAGCTGATCCAACTAGTCAAGGTGTTCAAGACTAGAGACTAAGCAGGTGTGAGTTGGAGGTGGTTGGAGCTAAGCTATGCAGAGCTGCGGAATTGAGTTTGAGACCATTGACGTAGCTTAATATTTTTTTATATGACAATTTTTTAATGTCATTTATTTGGAAAATACTACTACTAAAACTACTAATAATAATAACAACAACAACAATGTTAATAATAATAATAATAATAATAATAATAATAAATTATTATTTCTGTTATTTTTATTATTACTATTATTATTATTATTAATGCAGAAAAAAAAAATCAATCTATCTATCTATCTATCTATCTATCTATCTATCTATCTATCTATCTATCTATCTATCTATCTATCTATCTATCTATCTATCTATCTACATACACAAACATACACAATAATAATAATAATAATAATAATAATAATAATAATAACAATAATAATAATAATATTTAATATATTGCATTGCTTTAGATTTTTTATATCACAATGTTTAATATTTCTCCACATGTAAATCTTTGTTAATTTTGACTCCAAATCAGGTCACACAAATGAAGGTCTGTTAAAATATGCAAATCAATTCTTTCATTAATTTTTTGGGGAGCTCTGCACAAACAATATTTACCACAGCATTGCTCTGAGACAAATGTACAATTTCTGAAAGCTCTGTTGTCATAAAAGCAAAGCGACGTTTTGATATTTCATTAAACAGAGTGAATTTTACACTGATACTTTTGAAAACCAGATTTAGGTCCAAAAGATTAACTGCTGTGAAAGAAAATCTATTATCAGATCAATGCAAGGCAAACTGGCAGACAAAACAAGGTCAACAGTTACCAAATAAAAAGCCCAGTTGAACTCCTTGCACTAAATTAAAGATGGTTTGATAGCATTCTTCACCCTAACAACACTTCAGGATTTAATATTGATAAGATAAGCACCACTAGTAACCACTAGTGACCTGAAATGAAATGTCAAATAAAATATGGAATAAAACTAAAATAATAAAAAAATCTAATATTAAATTAAAATAAAATGCAATGAAATTAAAATATCTAAATTAATAATTATGAAATGCACAAAATTAAGCAAATAAGTATTGTCAAGTTATAAAAAGAGGTAAATTCAACAAAAATAAAATAAAGAAAGGAAACAAAAGAATCTAAATGAATAATTACGAGATGCACAAAATAAGCAAATAAATCACACTAATAAATGGCACACTAAACACTACGTACATTTGGACTTATAAACTCAACAGCATAGTATTGACCTTATTCTGCAATTCGGAAGTGTGCTTGTTTTTGCATTTTAGTTTTTTGTACTTCTAATTCTGCTGCATATGGGAGAAATTACTAGGAATAATAAGCAATAATTAGAAAAATACAACATAATTTTTTTTTTATAAAATTATAAAAATAAATTGTAATAACAATGTTTATTATTATTATTATTATTATTATTATTATTATTATTATGCACTATAATCTTTCATATCATATCATTATTATGATGTATATGTTATGTTTTAATATAGGTTTTAACATGGTCATCATCATATTGGTCATCATCATTATTATTATTAATAATATTATTTTTATGACAATAAAATTTTGAACTATTAAACTATCATATCACTTTATAGTACTGTACCAGCATTATTCAGGTGATTTTTCCGTATGATTTACTGTTATAATTGCCAACATTAATTATATTACGTAGCTTAATATTTTTTACATGACAATTTTTTTATAATGTTTCTAACATTTATTTGGAAAATACTACTACTAATAATAATGACAACGACAATGATAACAATAACAAAAGCAATGATGTTCATAAAAATAACAACAACAACAACAACAACAACAACAACTATCATTATTATTATTATTATTATTATTATTATTATTATTATTATCCCTTTAACTGCCTGCTCTACCAAATGCTTGACCATGTTTTGACTGTTTTAAATAATGGTTTACACACACAGCATAGTGTGTTAGTTTAAAAAAAAAAAAAAATAATAATAATGCAAAAACATAAAATAAATCCTGTTGCACTACTACACTTGATTTTGGTTTTATTGTAAAAAACAAATCAAAACAAAAAAACGTGTTAAATGAGAAATATTTAAATAAGAAATATTTTATAGCATTTTATTGGACTCGTTCTTTTTACAGTAGTTAGGGTTAACTACAAGAAAATTTTGACAGACATTTGGGTTTCTCTGGTTGATGTTTAGGTACATTAAACCACGTTAAGCTTGTTTCATGTTAAAATTTTAGAACGTCCTTAGCAGAGGCGCCTAATACCCAAACCTGTTAACCAGTATTCAACTGAATAACAGTCACCTATCAATATAGGAGCTGAAGCAGGAGACGAAGTAATTATGATAAAGAAAGAGCAAAGTTTATTGAATAATCTTAATTTTGAATGATTTAACAAGTGTTATTATACCACAAACAACAACAATGGAAAATTACTGCTTCACAACAATGTCCAGAGACAATATAGACCTTGAAAAGGGGACATTCTCTTATCTCTACTCATGAAAACAAGTGTCGCTTGAATCCACACAGTCATAAGATTATAATAATATGGAAAAATGAAATAATAATGAAGCAATAATTACATGAAAATAGTAATAATAAAATATAAAAACATAATAAAATGCCAAATCATAATCAATAATTATAATCAAATCATTAACTAATAATCAATAAAATTATACAATGATAATTATATAAATGACTAATGATATGATTAAATAAAATAATTAAATGAAGAATAAATGAATATAAACAAATGAAAATAAAACACAACACAAATGAACGGTTGCTTTCTTGAAACAACACACACATAAGTTTCCTATAAGGATTTTCAAATGCTTCGTTAGATTCTTCACCCTAAACCCTCACAGGACACAATCTGCACTTTTACATTATCTAAATGCATCATTCTGTTTGATTTATGAGCTTGTTTACCTCAATTTTGGTCTCTACTATGACAAGTCCCCATAGGACTGTGTGTATTCAGGTTTAAGGTTATAAAAACAAGCGCACACACACAAAATCAAGCATAAAGGCTGGAAAAGACAGATAAGAGGATAGAAAAAAGAATAAAACACCCTTCTCATTCTCTGCAAACTTGTGCAGGATGCCATGACATATTGATTTTCACTAAGGTCTGAAGAGGAAAAACTACACTAGATATCTTTGAGCTGTAACAGCATGTACACAGACAGAACAGTTGCACATTAATAATTAAAACCAATTAATTAAGTGAAACAAGACTAAGAAGCTTTAAAAAGGCAGAAGAAGAGCTGCTGAACGCTGGACTGTGCTAAACATCTGTCACCTATGACAACGGAAAGCTTCATTTGACATCATTTAAAGTCTGCTACTGTAAATAATGCCATAAAATAACTGAAACAACCATCTGAAAGCAAATAGACATACAGTTGAAGTCAGAATTATTAGTCCCCCCTGAATTATTAGCCCCCTGTTTATATTTTTTCCCTAATTTCTGTTTAACAGAGAGAAGATTTTCTCAACACATTTCTAAACATAATAGTTTTAATAACTCATCTCTAATAACTGATTTATTTTCTCTTTGTCATGATGACAGTAAATAATATTTTACTAGATATTTTTCAAGACACTTCTATACAGCTTAAAATCGAAAAAAATATAGCTTAAATGGGCTAATAATTTAATCAGATATACGGTGAAAATTTCCCTGCTCTGTTAAACAACATTTGGGAAATATTTAATAAAGAAAACAAAAAATTAAATATTCAAAAGGGGGGCTAACAATTCTGACTTCAACTGTAAGTCTGAGAACTTCAATATATGTATCTTAAACCAATAGAACAAGACAGTGCACTCCCAAGAGCGATCGACCACTCTACAGAAAAAAAGGTGTTTTAAACTTTCTAGTAACAATATAAAATACGTCTTTGTTGGATTTTAAACATTTATATATTACTTTATATTCTCAAGATTACAGAAATGAATATACATTTTTATTAATAATTTTTTAGGGTTGCAATATTCTGGACATTTTAAAAGCTGGAAACTTTTCATGGGAATTAATGGGAATTAACAGGAATTAAAGGAAACGAACTGGAAAATTACAAAAATGAAGATTAACCGATTAAAAATGGAATATAATTATATACAGTTGAAGTCAGAATTATTAAACCCCCTGTTTATTAGCCCCCCAATTTCTGTTTATCAGATTTTTTCAACACATTTCTAAACATAATAGTTTTAATAACTCATTTCTAATAACTGATTTATTTTATCTTTGCCATGATGACAATAAATAATATTTTACTAGATTTTTTAAGACACTTCTATACAGCTTAAAGTGACATTTAAAGGCTTAACTAGGTTAATTAGGTTAACTAGGCAGGTTATGGTAATTAGGCAAGTTATTGTATAAAAATGTTTTTTTTCAGTAGACTATCTGAAAAGAAAATAGCTTAAAGGGGTTAATAATTTTGACCTTAAAATGTTTAAAATAAAAAATAAAAACTGCTTTTATTCTAGCTATAATAAAACAAATAAGACTTTCTCCAGAAGAAAAAATATTATCAGACATACTGTGAAAATGTCTTTGCTCCGTTAAACCTCATTTAGGGAAACAATTAAAAAAAAAAAAAAAGGGGGGGGGGGGGGGGGGGGGGGTTGTTGTAATATTTCTGATTTAAACTGTAGTTTAAATAAATCTTGGGATAATCAGAGTTAAAACAACCACATTTAATGCATATTCAGTTAAAGATCTACCCTGCACATTCATCAATCACATGTCATTGGGCAGAGGGATTCCCCATCTACTTCATAGTGAAGGCACAATAAATTCTACAGAGCTTCTACACACTTATACTACAGAACAGCGCCAACACACACCATCTCATTTGTGCATACATTTCACCTCAGAAAGATCCACTTGCAATTAAATTAAAGTAACAAAATAATAATTATGTGTGTGTGTGTGTGTGTGTGTGTGTGTGTGTGTGTGTGTGTGTGTGTGTGTGTGTGTGTGTGTGTGTGTGTGTGTGTGTGTGTGTGTGTGTCTGTGTGTGTGTGTGTGTGTGTGTTTTATATACTGTAGTGTAGTTCACGCATGTCAACTTACATGTTTTTTTTAAATCTCTATAATTTTGCATATATATATATATATATATATATATATAGACCATTTCAATGTGGTCATGTCATTGGGCCATGAACATTTCCTGCTTGTTATCAAACTATTTCATAACTGTAACAAGAGGTAATTCAATCATATCATAACATTAAAACAGCTATCATATCGTTATTTATCAATATGTGGCTCTTTTTGGATTCTTGGTATCTTTAGAAATTAAAAATGTAAAACAGGAAATACGTTGGGACCAATGTTTTTGTTCACATCCCTCAAAATTGTCTTCCCCATAGCAACCTATGGCTGACAGACAGAAGAAAGATTGACACTTTCGAATTGTGGTGCTAGAGGAGACTGTTGCACATCTGGTGGACCGTAAGAATCAACAACGAAGAAGTCCTAGTGTGCATCAAGCCAAAGACCTCACTGGAAGCCAAGATTACCAAACAGAAATTATCTATTTTGGCCATGTCATGCGTAGCAATTCATTAAAGAAGGCAGTCATGCTGGGAATGGTCAGTGGACGTAGGAGGAAAGGCCGCCGAAGAACTCGTTGGCTTGATACTGTCAAAACTGATACCAACATGAGCATGCGTGAGCTCAAAGAAGCAGTGATTAACTGTGTGGAGGGGAATGATCCATAGAATGACCGAAAATAGACCTTGATTGAACGGATAATTGATTTATTTATATATTTATATATTTATATATATATATATATATATATATATATATATATATATATATATATATACACACATTTCCTCAAATTTCTAATTAATCCACATGAATTCCTATAAAGACCCTTTCAAGACTATGAATGAGATTTTAGACTTCTGCAGGGCTTCTACAAGGATTTTTTTTTTTTTTTAAATGGCCCGGTTGGTTCAATGGAATTGGAAAAAACAAAACAAACGTAGTTATTTCTTAACCAAATATTTTAATGTGTCAAAAAAAAAAAAAAAAACTGTAATTGAATACACATTTTCAATGTATAAAACCTTAAGTTTCATGCCTATTTATAAATATTATGTGCACTCATACTTCTGTGAATAGATTTTGTGTAAATGGAAGACCATGTAAAGGGATACAGTATATTGCTGAATTGTGTAATTATTTTTAGTTTTCTTTTCTTGATTAGGGTATTTAATTAAGAGAATTTGCTGTAAAATGTGTAACAGCCGTTGTAAAATAAACATCTATTTTCAATAAAAAATGTGTGCATATTTAGACTAACTATTTAGATAAATTGTTGGTGGTGATTGGATGGGTGTTTTGCTGAATGGGCAACTTTACTTCGACAACTTTTAAAATTAAGACCTGTTTAAAATGATTTAAGCACAATATTTCTGTAAATTTATGACTTTAAAGGCCTAAAATTTTGTTTTTTAAATGTAAGACATTAAGGCTTTTTAAGACCCTGCGGTCTCTCTTATAAGATACTGGTAAGTTTCTAAATTGGATGAAGTTTAAAAAAAATTACCTGAATATTTTCACCTCTTTGCAACACTAATTATTTTTGACAAAATACTTTAATATCATATACAATATACATTTAATTTCTGTGTTTTTTTTCCTAAAATCTTTTATATTTGATAAGTTAATATTCAATATTTTTGTTGTAAAAAATTTCAAACCAATTATGCAGTTTTTATTTACTTAATTTACATTTATTTTTACTTTATACACCATTGTATCACCATTATATTATATTATATTATATTATATTATATTATATTATATTATATTATATTATATTATATTATGTTATATTATATTATATTATATTATTTTATATTATTTTATTTTATTTATTCATTAATTTTCTTTTTCGGCTTAGTCCCTTTATTAATCTGGAGTCGCCACAGCGGAATGAACCGCCAACTTATCCAGCAGGTTTTTACGCAGCGGATGCCCTTCCAGCCGCAACCCATCCCTGGGAAACATCCACACACACTCATTCACACTCATACACTACAGACAATTTAGCTTATCCAATTCACCTGTACTGCATGTCTTTGGATTGAGTGAAACCGGAGAACCCCCCGCGAACGCAGGGAGAACATGCAAACTCCACACAGAAACGCCGACTGACTCAGCCGAGGCTCGAACCAGCGACCTTCTTGCTGTAAGGCGACAGCACTACCTACTGCGCCACTGCGTCGCCCTATATTATTTTATATATTCTATATTATATTATATTATATTATATTATATTATATTATATTACATTGTATATTATATTATATTATATTATATTATATTAATTTCACTATTGTTTCTGAAATATTTTATATTTGATAACATGAGGTAATATTCAATATTTTTAAATGTAAAAAAATATATAAAACTAAATTTCAATAGTAATGTTGCCAAGTAAATAAAATCTTCCCTTACATCAAACCACATTTAATCACATGATGTGCTGAAAGCAGCCTTTATGAGCATGATGGAGAGAAACCCAACTCTCTTCACACAAGATTTTTTTTTCTTTTTCTTTGGGGAAACATTGTAAAAGTGATGTATTCAAGATATGTAGAGAGAGAGGAGGACTGTGCTAAATGAATAATGAAAGCGCTGATATTTCCCCAAGGTTGGATTGTGTGAGAGAGCGATCTCTCATATGAAAGCAGTCAGTAAATTACACTCAGAGCTCCAGCCAACGGCTTCCTTTTGGCCGCAGTACAAGACGTGCTGTAATACAGGCTCACATCTGGTTTGTGGAGTAGTACAATCCAGACACGCATAACACACAGATCTCTGACTGCGGTCTCGCAAACAGATACATTTGAGTGCAAAGCCTGTTTCACACTCTACACTATATAGCAGTGTGTATGTTAGAATTACATGCCTAAACGACCTAGAAAAAAAGCTTTTTTTTATTTTATTTCGGTCTTAATACGCAAGCGTCAAGTTTTAAATCTGAAAATGCTCAAAACCCTTTTTGGGGTGGAGATGCTAACGGTCTAATCTAATTTAATTATTTATGCTAAGCTAAGTGTAACGCGTATCTATTCGTTATTGAGGTGCTTGCTATTGTGTTTTTGCTATTTTATTCTTAGGACCAGATATCATAAGATTTTAGTTCGCTCACGAGAGTGTATAGAAATAACAACCGCTTTTAGATCGATAAATAATTCAGACTCAAAAATAAAGGTAAATAAACAAAGTAAGTATATTGTTTAAGCAAGTTAAATGATGAAAACAAAATAAATAAATAAACAAATGTCCAAAAACAGTTCAGTTTTATGAATATTAAAATAAAATGATATATGTATATAAAATATATACTTAAATCACCAACAATTATAAATTCAGACCTTAGACAAATTCAGTTCCACAAATATTACATGTACAATAAAGGAGAAGAAAAAAAAAAAACAAAGAAAGTAGTAAATTTTTGATAAAAGTAGTGGTTCAGAGTCCAAGTTCAATGTTCAACACTCAAAGTTCTTTTTAGTTCCAGTTCGATGTGAAAAAATCCAAAAAAATCAGTCCAGATAGAGCAAAGTCCAAAAATGAATAAAAACAAAAATAAGAGCGCAGTGAAAGTGCAAGAATGTTTTGTCCTACCAGTTCAGTGAGCAACGGATTAATTTACTTCCAGTTACGATTTTTCTGAGAGGGTGGCTCGCCATGTCCAGACCATCGAGAAAGCATCCATGGCAGGGACAGATCGGGATTTTGACGCAGAAATAACGAAGGAGATCACCAACACACACACAGAGAAAAAAAAACCCGGCCAAGGAGAGATAAAGATGAACAAGGAGAATAAAGAAGAATGTGTCTCGATTAAGTATGATAGTTTTCAGTTGTCTCGTGCGATTCTATGTATTTCACTCGCACTTCTCTCGTTTCACTCTATCACTTGTTGTCAGCTTCCTATGCTTAAAATCTGAAATCCTATGGATTTCCTTCAGTCAGTCACAGAAAAATATGATTTTAAGATAGTTTGAATGATCTAAACTGCTGTCTCAAAGTGTCTAATGTTATTCAATCTGCTCGCGCTGCATAATCAAAATGACTCTCCGTCACCGTCTGCTCTCTCACACACGCAAGGACGCAAGCTAACCTCCGACCTCAACCAAGTCAAAACTTACTTTATTCTCCATTTATTATTATTATTTAAACATTTTATATAAAATATAAAGGAACTTTATTCAATATTTCTCATTTCAATAATAAAATAAAATGTTAGAATATAAAATAAACTATTTATAATTTGTAACCTAGTCAGTGAGCTGGGTTACATAAGCTAAAAGTGTTCCCATCAGAGATTGGCTAAATGGATTCAAAAAACAGTAAATAAGTATTCACAAGTAGTGCATAAGGGGACGTATTTGAACATGAGCAACGAAAACAATTGTTTGACAATGAACAATGCATTCATTATAGTATTTATTCATCTTTGTTAACGTTAGTAAATGAAAATAAAGGTGTTCACTGTTAACTTAAAGTGTATTAACTAATGATAACGAGCACAACTGAAGATTTTAATAATGCATCAGTAAATGTCGAACTAATAAATGCTGAATATTTATTTGTTTGCTTGTGTTAGCAAACATATTAACTACCTGGATTGTAAAGTATTACAAAAAAAAAGTTAAAGATGCATCTTTCAGTAAAAACACTTGATCTTATTAAATCTTGAAAACAATAAAATAGAGGAAATAAAAACTTAGGAGACTATTTGAAATTTTCAGGTTTTATTTTTTATTAGCTACTAGTTTGATTGGAAGGTTAATAATTAATGAGAAATTATTTATGCAGAGAACTAGTAGAGTGGTGACTTTACTTAAAAAGAAGTGAGTAAACTTGTTGTGGTTTATGAAGCAATTATTTGACTTTATTTTAAAAAATGGAAGTAAACCCATTGCCCTATGTAAATTAATAAGTAAATGAACTGTGCATTGTCACTGTGCACTGTTGCAAGAAGGTCGCTGGTTCGAGTCCCGGCTGGGCCAGTTGGCATTTCTATGCGGAGTTTGCATGTTCTCACCATGTTCACGTAGGTTTCCTCCGGGTGCGCCGGTTTCCCCCACAGTCCAAAGACATGCGGTACAGGTGAATTGGGTTAACTAAATTGCCCGTAGTGTATGTGAATGCGGGAGCATATGGGTGTTTTCCAGTGGGTTGTGGCAGGAAGGGCATCCGTTGCGCGAAACATAAGCATAGTTGGCGGTTCATTCCGCTTTGGCGACCCATGATATATAAGGGACTAAGCCGAAAGAAAATGAATGAAGATAATTCAAGTTAACAGTTATAACGAGTTTACTTACTTTTTTTAAAGTAACAAATTGTTTTTTTGTGTGTATTACCTTGATTGATTAAGATGAATTCCTTGTGTTTGCAAGCACACTTGCCAATAACGCTCTTTCTGATTCTGATTAAAACTAAAGGATTTGTAAAACTGTGATTGTTACAATTTTAAATAACATTTTTTTAAAATATTGTTTTCTATTTTAATATATTTAAAAACATATTTTATCTAAATGGCAGTTTTTATTTTACAGTATTTTTACATTTTTAAAGTCTACAGAAATCACTGTAATATGCCGCTTAATGAAAACATAAAAATTATTATCAAGGTTGAAAAAAGCTATTACTGTTTACACATGCACACACATATATATTACAGTGCTTCACACACACAGGCTTTAACTGGGTGGGCCACCCAGGTACAGTATATTAACGCCCGCCCAAATATATTTGATGACAGTTTTTTAAAGTTTTTTTACCAATATTATCATCTTTATAAGCTTTTTTTTTGCATCTGCCCAAGATAACCAAACATTCGCATTCGATTAACCAGTGGAAAATCTTCTCTTGCTCCATTTCGTAATGCTCATTGTGTGTGCACGAGAACTGTCAACAACACTTCTCACCTCTCACAGTCTCACGGGCTCTGCAGAGACCCAAAAAGATACCTATAAAAATGCCAGAGTTTCTAAATCTCCTAAGTTGTCCGGGAGTCAACTTTTGCTTTCGCTTTATTAAAAGTTGTTGCATTTTTGCATTACTCTTTTATTTTTTATTTTTTCCCCAATTTCTGTTTAACGGAGAGAAGATTTCTTCAACACATTTCTAAACATAATAGTTTTAATAACTTATCCCTAATAACTGACTTATTTTATCTTTGCCATGATGACAGTAAATAATATTTTACTAGATATTTTTCAAGACACTAGTATTAAAATGACATTTAAAAGTGCAACTAGGTTCATTAGGTTAACTAGGCAGGTTAGAGTAATTAGGCAAGTTATTGTATAATGATGGTTTGTTCTGTAGTCTAACAGAAAAATATAAAGCTTAAATGGGCTAATAATTTTGACCTTAAATGGCTTCTAATATTTAAAAACTGCTTTTATTCTAGCTGAAATAAAACAAATAAGACTTTCTCCAGAAGAAAAAAAATATTATCAGACATACTGTGAAAATTTCCTGAATCTATTAAACATCATTAGGGAAATATTTAAAAAAGAAATAAAATTCACTTCAACTGTAAATACATCATTAGAAATGCTCAAACAACTTGTTTGCCTTATATATATATATATATATATATATATATATATATATATATATATATATATATATATATATATATATATATATATATATATATATATATATATATATATATATATATATAAAATCTACACATTTTATTCTAATTATTAATTAATTATTAAACTATTTCTTATTTGTGCATATGTTATTAATTTGATTATGTTAATATATTATATATTTTATTCATATCTAAAATGCTTTGGCAATACTAAATGTCATGCCAATAAAGCAACCTGAACTTTATATGCCGTGGGTAAAGGATGTTTTTCAATCCAGCTACCACTACAAGTATATTTCAAACTTGTGGGAAGCACTGTATTACCATAAAAACAGCAGTGTAGATGTCATAAAGGTCAAGTTGTGTCATTCATAGTAGTGAATAAACTAACACTCCATTCCTTTTACTGTTGCTTTACACAGGGCTGCTTTTATCTCTTGCTCGGTCATCAAAAAAAAAAAAAAAAAAAATAAATAAATAATAATAATAATATATATATATATATATAAAAATAAATAAATAAATCACCTTTTCCAACCTTATTCAGTCTGATAAAGAGCGAAAGTCATAATTGTGCTTCAGCTGGCTGGTGCATTTCTCTAATGAATTAATTCTGCATTAATGGCAGAGTTTGTCTGCCAGACATGTACAGCGGTGTGACAGACATCTCAGGAATAATGGATTCCTCTAAGGCTGAGCAGGCATCTTTTTAATAGGACAGATATACGGTAACATGAGGCCATTGTGCTTATAACACAACAGGGATGAATGGGCGAGCGGGCGGAAAAGAAGCAGAATTTATCAGCGGCGGATCCGGTTGCAGCTCTTTTCAATAGGACACTAAAGTCTCTGTGTTCAGACGCTCTCAATCGGCCTTGACATCGTGACACGTCATATCAAAGAAGTGGAAAGGGGGGGGGGGGGGGGGGGGGGGGATTTTACTTGTTATTAAAAGAAAAAGAGAAAAAAAAAACAAGCATAACAATACCAGTGAGCTCAAACGTGTCTCTCTGTGATGGTCGGCACCGATATTTAGTTGTCAAGGGCATGTCTAGAAATGATAAACAGTGTAGTCATACTGAAGCCATTGAGATGAAAATGAGGGGCTGGTTGAAAAGGAGAGATGGATGGCATGAGATGACAGGGCCGAGAGATAGATGGAGAACAGGCTTTCAGCATTGTGATGAAATGGGCCACGGGGACGCACCTGTGCTCACTGATAAAGCAGAACTAGTGAGAACACGGAGCCACTCTGACCCCGAACGTCACCCTTTCGCCATCAAAAGGAAGAACGGGAAGTGCTGGTGTGATCTCATGCAGCACTGCCAATATAAAGAGTAGGGTTGCCAAGTACTTTGGAACAAAGTCCATATTAAAATCCAGAAATTTTTCAGTATCGCGATGGATTTCCAATCAAAGCTGTCCATTTGGATTTCATGAATAATTAACATTATGAAAACGTGATTGTCAACTGTTATGATTATTAAAAGAGTTTTACTTAGAGCCACTGTATGCATTTTTAATAAATGAACTGATATTTTTGTTTCTATAATATTACTTATATTATATAATATATATGATATGTTTATAAGCTAATTAGTTATATTGAAAGGGCCATTGGTTGTATTGTCATCTGGAATACTTGTATTTGCACAACCACACCAGATAAAAATACAATTATACACTATTAATTTAAGTCTAATGTTAGCAAAAATGAAACTAAAATTCTGTTATCATAAACTCTCCATTCTATTGCTTCAAACCTTGTCTCAAACTTTTTTTGTTGAAAGCTGCAAACCTGTAACTATTAACTTTCAATAGTATTTCCTACTATGGAAGTCAATGATTGCAGGTTTTCAGTTGCTCTTTTGTGATCATCACATCTTTGTAATTTTCTCTATAAATAAAACTTGTATCAGAGCTGCAGCAATGTTTTATCAGCTTGTCATCCTCTGAGAAAACAGTTGATAATCTCCCCCCGGTCCATGGTAAAATTGTCAAGGGTTGAATGTTCCGGGGTGATAAAAATGTTGGAGAACACTGGTTTAGCAGACACTTTTATCCAAAGTGACTCACAATTAAGAATGGCGTCAAGCGATTGACCATTAGAATAATGGAATTATTAATGGAAAGTTTCTGAGAATCAGAGTAATTTAAACTAGAGGTATTGAAAAAAAAATACTAATTATTATTTGTGCTAGGTTATGTAGTGCACTAGGCTTACAATAGTATAACATTTTCTTTTTGCAATGATTTGCTGAAGGATTTAACGCAATATACGGTATTATTACCCAGAGGGAAAATTGTCATGCCCAACTGAGCCTGTTTTTTTCTCGCATTTTTTTTCCCTTCACTTTCGTCAATTGGTGAAGTTTGTTCCTCGCTACTGGCTTGCTTGGTTTGGGACTTGTAGAGCTGCGCATAGACGGATTTGCTCTTCAGTGTTTGGACTTGCAGCAGTAAAATTTAAACTACCCTAAACCAAACTAAACTGAACTTCAACTCTGAAAACTGAACTGACGCAGTTTCAACTTACTAGAACTTCTATGTTGAGCTGCTTTGACACAACCTACATTGTAAAAGCGCTAGAGAAATAAATATGAATTTAATTTAATCATAAAGATTTATAACTAATTAGGGTCACACTTTATTTTGATGGTCCGTTAGTTGAATTTAAGATACATTGCAACTAATTCTCAGTAGATTATAAGTAGGTTGTTAGGTTGGGGTTAGGGTTGGGGTTAGGGTTAGGGTTAGTGTAAGTTGACGTGTACTTGCAAAGATTCTTATAGTCAGTTAAATGTCTGTTGAAGGATTGTTAAATGTCAGTGTCAACAGATATTAAGCTGAGAGTCTACTAATACTCTAATGGACCATCAAAATAAAGTGTTACCCTAATTAGGTGCAAGAACATAGCTTAATGAGTAAACTATCCCTTTATTAATTTATTTCATTGTGGAATCCTAAAAGTATATGCTAAACAATAGTATCCCTCATTCACACTTCCAGGAACTTTGTAGATGACGTTCGCCCTGGGTGGTGATTGAAGTCACTAGTGGGCATTCCTACCTTGAGGTTGGTTTAGGTCGCATTTATGAATGATATTCACTGACAATGAAGGAGTTTTCTTGGCACTGAGAAACATTGTTGCATGAAAACACTAAATATTGATGGAAGACCAACAAGAAAATAAAGTGTGCTCTGTCATTGCGGCTATTTATCTACTGGTCTGTGTAGGTCTACAGCACGGGGGAGTAGGATTGTCAAGATACAATAAATTTAGGCCACGATACTTTACCAGCTGAAGTATCAGGTTACCAAATGTGTTTGAAGCATCAGAAAACATGCAATAGAGAGTTACAACTACAATAAGTAGTCTATTGATTATTTGCTGGCACAAATGTGTGAGCATTTTAGTGACTTTTTCACATGCTATTAACTATTGTAGAACTGTTAATCTTTTACTGAGAGTGAAAGAAGGTAACTCCAGCTTTACTCAAACTCGTATTGAGTTTGTCACTCACGAAAGTTGCCCTACTCACATACCCACATTGTGTTGAAAATGGTTGCTGTTGCACCTGTAGCCGGAGATTGACGGAAGTCACTAGCTTTCCAATGAAATGAATGGTTGCTTGTTGCTTTGTCACTGCATGTTGCTCGTAGTGTTAATGGGGCTGTAGATTGATTCCACAAGGATATCATTTCAACTGAAACATGAAGTCAGGGCGGGACATACAGTAGCCCCTCCCCTTTTTTAAAACAGCCAATAGGGTTTTTATCACAGCTCTGCCAATGAGAGTGGATGAGCTTAAGCACATCAAAAGAAAAGCAAATAAGAAGTGTCTTGAAGGGGGTGGGGCATGTCAGATACTAGAGAGCATTTGATTGGTCAGAAGATTTGATGAGAAACTGAAGTATGAGGTGACGTCAAAAATATCATTGCTCCATTTAGGGGGAAGAGACAAACTGCAAACTTTGGATTCATGTGTTTTGGAGCACCTTAAATCTAACACACAGATACTTGCATCTAAAAAATCAGATTTTAATTCCACCGGGACTTTAAGACTGGAATAATGGCTACTAAAGATGTGGCTTTCGTGTCACAGGAATGCATTTAAAAATATACTAAAATAGAAGAGTTAATTTAGATAAAATAATAATAATCTTTTGTTTTACTCCACTAATTTCAGCCTTGGTGAGAATAAAAGATTCTTGACCAAACGAAACCTTACCAAGCCCAAACTTTTGAAAGGTAGTGAACCACAGAGCATGCCTGTATCAAGCATTAGGCTGTGACAGATAAAGCACAGAGAACACAACAGAACTGAAAGATAACATCAAGTACTTCGTTTGCTGACCTTTACCCAAAGGCTGCCAGGAAAAGGCACGCTTGGATCATTCTCGCCAGCCGATAAAGTGGTCTAAAAACCACAGAGATCAGATAGAAAGAGTCACTCGGGGACAGGAAGAAAGAAAAGTCCGCTTTACACACACCTGTCAAAACACCCGCTGAAAAGACATGTCAGCGATCACAATTTCCTTTTCCCTGCTCTCATTCTTCTGTCTGGACAAGATAAATGTTTGAGAAAAGGTCTAATTCAAACACTTATCTCTTGCGTCTTTGTGACTGATTTATAAAGATTCAGAGTCAGAGATTCAGAGTCATTTGATTGTGAATCAGAAATCGTCTGCGCCAATAGCCTAGTGGGTAAGCATGCCAACATATAGACAAAATAGCCTATTTATTTAATTTTAAAAATATGTTATATTTATTTAGTCTATATAGGTTATTAAATTATATTTTAATTATTTATTTAAACTATATTAAATATAATTACAACCTGTATTTTATCATTCCTTTTGGCTTTAACAGTTTATTGATAACTAATCAACGAACATTTAACTGAGCTCTGTGAAAAGTTTTGTTTGTAGGCCTACAGTCAAAAATGTAATATTGGAGCCATGGCTGTGGTGAGTCGGCAATACTGTGGTGTCTAAATGAAACTATTTCTCTTATCAAAAAACACAATTATCCCAGGCACAGCATTGTATTAGATTTTAGCAAATATGAACAAAACATGGAGAAAACACCTCCACTTTTCACGGAAAAAGAGCCACCCGCAGACGTCGAGTCCTCCACCTTCTGAACTGCCCCCTACTGGTAATGTATTTCCTAAGTCAGAGAACTTCTCAAGTGCTGTGGCTAACCATGGTTAGTCATGGCATTCTGTTCCCCAAGACTTGCATTTCTAAAGGCCATATCTGTATGGCACCATGGTGCTCACGCGCAACCAGAGTTCGATTGCAGTCTCGAAAATGTCAAAAATTCATGACAACAAATGCTTTTGTTACTTAAACTTATTTAAGAAGTTACTTCGGTTTCAAGCATTTTTGTTTTAGCTATACAAAGTTTAAGTTCATATTTTGAAACAATTTGACTGATTAAGATGTGTTAGTTGAGATGACCTGAAAAGTTGATTCAAATAAAAATAAAATAGGTAGCAAGAATGTTTAATAGTGTAGACAATTTATTTTCAAACATTAAACATTTCACATTAATCTGGCCTATGGCACTGAAAATTATGTAAATTATATGCCCTTTTTTATATGTCCCAACTACAGTAAGTTTTCATTTAACAACAGTTTATTTAACTAAAGTCAATGTAATGACAACAACAAAATTGTTTATGAATCTAAGGGAATGTTCATTTCTTAATTCCAAACAACGCATTGCAGTCAAAAGTTATAATCATTTAATTAAATAAAGTTAATAACTAATAAAATTCTGTAGTATTTGTTTATTAATTAACTGTATTGTAACTATACAATGTCTAATTATCACAGTTGATTTTAATGCAATAGTTTCTGCTTACTAATAGAGAATTTATCCCCGGGTTGCACAGACAAGGCTTAAGGCTAGTCCTAGATTAAATTGCATGTTTGAGCAGTCTTAACTGAAAATAACTTGCAGTGAGATAACTGAAAAATACCTTGGTGGCATCGTTTTGTTTTCAGAATTTACACCAATACTGCGTTTTTTTTTTACAGCATTTTTTAAAAAGTGGCTTAAATATGCTAATTTAACTAAGGTCTAGCCTTGTTTGCGAAACTGCACTTATAAGTGTTAACAATTTGTATTTTTTCATAATTTTGCAATATAATTTGTTTAAAAACATTTATTTACTCTGAAAATGTATATACAACACACTGTAAAAAGTGATTATTTATATTTAAAAAGTAAGTAAACCAGTTGCTTTAAAAGCGACAAGCAGGCTACTTAAATAGTGAGGACACCCATTGTAACTTGAAACTTTTAAGTTGAATTAACTTTACTTCATTTACACATAGTTCATTTACTTAAAAATTTAAGGCAACAGGTTTATTCACTTATTTTAAGAAAAGCCAACTAATCTTTTTTTTACCGTTTAAAGCAATACAACAAATATTTGTTAATTATTTTACCAGTTAAAGTCATCTTTTTTTTGGAGCTTAGGTCAATATCATGTTAATACCATATAAAAGATCCAGCAAATAATCACAAAAAAACAGGAGAAGCTTGATGACACATGGATGGATGCACATTAAATAAATTAAGCCTAGGGTTGTCACGATACTGGAATTCGATACCAATCGATAGCGAAATTTTAAAAACGTCCATTTCCCGCTAACATTTGAGCACGTTCTTAAACACATCTGATTTGCCATTGGGTTCACATGCTCAACAGAAATCACTGTGATTGGCTATGAAGGTCATCAGTTCACCAAACTCAACGCTGTTTACCGAGTGTAACCACAGATACTGGAGCGTTTCAAAGTCACGTGGATCAGCTGGTTTGTCTATAAGCTGACATACAAGCGATCCGCTGATGAATCGCGGCTTTAAAACTCTTCAGTGACCCTGTATCTGTAGTAATACTCAGTAAACAGCGGTGAGTTCGGTGAATTGATGACCATCAGGACCAATCACAGTCATTTCTGTTGAGTGCGTGAACACAATGGCAAATCAGTGCCGTTTAAGAACGTGCTCAAATGTCAGCAGGAAATGAACGTCTTTATAATTTCAGTATCGCTTGGTATCGAATTCCAGTATTGTGCAACATTAAGTTGACCGATGGTTATGTATCATGACCCTAAAACTCCTTTGGACCTAAATAGAAAAGAAACAAACAAACACTCAAATTACTCTTGTCTGTGTTGCATTCAAAATGAAGTTGGGATCCATGCTGAATCTGATGATGCAAGTTGGTGACCTTTTAGAAGAACCAGACAATGAACAGAACAGACTGCCATTGCGTTGGGCTCCAAATGAGAGCGATGAAATGAAACCTGCTGTCATGCAAAAACTCTAGCATATTTCAGCAAGGACTTTAACCTTTAAAGAACCCACAGCAGCCAACAGGAAACAAGGGAACTGGAGCAGAGTGATTCCATCAAAAATATCAGCCTATGAAATATCCCTCTAACTGACTTTGTGTCAGCGTGCCCTGGTGGATACACTTCAGGACAACTTTTACTGTAAGGTGTGAAAAGCACTTTCTTTTAGTTCTCCGACTAATTCCAACAAGCACAGCACACTGATACATGCGGCCCTTTGAGTCCTTCCTAAATGCATAAATGTATGAGCCTGACAAACAATAATAGGTAATTTGACAGCAAAAGAGCAGCGTGCAGCTTTTATCACAGGGTTTTCCCAAGCATGGCTGCGTTTAGTCCCACAGAGCAGAACTTCTGAAGGATGGTATGAAGCCTGTCCACTTTGCTGTTTATATTTGACGAGCTCTTGCTGTCTATGTGGTCGGGAAAGAACTGAAATATATATATATATATATATATATATATATATATATATATATATATATATATATATATATATATATATATATATATATATATATATATATATATAATTTCTAATAACTGTTTTTTTTTATCTTTGCCATGACGGCAGTAAATAATATTTTACTAGATATTTTTCAAGACACTTCTATACAGCTTAAAGTGACATTTATATTTATATATATATATATATATATATATATATATATATATATATATATATATATATATATATATATATATACACACACACACACACACAAATATACATATATATGCGTTTTCATTATCAGTTTTCATTTCATCCGTCCTTTTGAACTCCTTTTAAAAGCATGCACCAAGCTTTTCCACTGTCCAACTGTAGCAAACATGAGCCAATTCTTGAAATCTGAGCTGTGGCTCAATGGCTGGAGTATCTTTTATTTACTCAGGTGACACGGATCTAAAACTACAACAGCCAATGAACTGTAACAAACAAATCAGCCATACTCGGTTATTCAAACAAAACATTTGCCAAGCAAAACCTAATGCAAATAAAAGCTGATGTAAGAAGGGATCTGGAACAAACAAAGCTGATATTAAAATGACGAATTACACAAGAGATCAAAAATGAAAAGTCTGCAGCCTGCGAAGCCGTAAAGACGTCCTAGTGGTAACTGAGCTACAAGACCTGCCAACAAACCTATGAAGATCTGGTTCCTAAACCTGATCAAGCTGTGATAATCCTTCCAAAACTTCCACCGGCGTGTGACCCCTTTCGCATAAACCAATTTTCGCCCTGTCGGTGTATCCTGTGGTGCAAAAGTGTAGAGTGAGACACAAACACTGAGAGCTGCTTTCCTGGCAAACCCAAGGAATACAAAATAATGCGAAAGATTTCACAGGCGAACATAGGTTTGGGTTTGGAGTGCTTGTAACAAACAGATTGCAACAGTAATCATGCTTAACCTAAATACGACATGGTGCATCTGAAAATACCACAGCCCATTAACGCTGGAGATTATGTTAGTGGCTTCACAACGGCCTGGACTCTATAATCCAATTATGCGAGTTCAACACTAAAATGGCCAGAGCTAAAGCAGCAGAAATGCCTGAATGGAAGCAGGAAGAAGAGCTGGATGTGTTTGGCGAATTTATACGTGATAATAAAGCAAAGTTTAACACTTTTTTTGTGTTTCTAATTTTAACTTGGATGTGAATAAGGAACTACAGGGGTACAATTTATCAAACAGAACACTGCGAAAACAAATGTGTTAATTAACAGTTTCTGTACTTTGTGATTCGTGGGTGTTTTCTGTTTATTCGGGGTTATGATTTGCTCTTTTGATTTGATGTTAAAATTTCAGCTTTGTAGTTTAATAGAATGACATATGACATTAAAGTATGCTGAAACAAAATGCTGTTTAAAAATTTGTAATAAGATGAAAATAATAATAAATAAAAATAAATAATAATAATAATAATTTATTTTATATATAGACGTTAACGAACTACAACTCCCAGCATTCACCAAACACACACCTGTTTCCCACTGATTACACACACATAGCCAGAAGATCACTATGGACCGATTTCATGTACTATAAAGACAGCACACACACACACAGACACACACACCGTTGCTAAGTCTTGTTATACTGTTTAGTGAACATTATGACGCATTTCCCTTGCCTTGCTTGAACTTTGCTTTGTTTCTTTGTTTACATAGTTTGCCGCCTGTACCGATCATTCGCCTGTTTACAGACCACGTTTTAGATTACTCTGCATACACCTGTTTGTTCCTGTTTTGACCCGTGCTTGCTAGACGATTCTCTTGAATAAACTGCATTTGGATCCTCAACTCCATTGTCCAGCATCCTCACATGACATAAACATAGCTAACCTGCAGTTTTACAGTGTATTACTTTGAGGAGTATCAGGAGATATTTGAAAAACAAACTTAATTTTTTTAAGCATTTTGATTACCCATACAAATGACATATATTCAGAAATAAAAGTATCCTGTGCTGTATAATGCAGGAATTTGAATAATAAAATTGTTAATTTTGTTTATTACTTAATAATATTAATTATTTATAAAGTAGATGAAATCCCTAATGTTTGAAAAGCTTACAATGACCAGCTGCTTATTTGAACATACAGGAGATTTTGTGGTGAGAAATATTTATTACAATGAAAATCATTTAATTATTTACCAACATTCTTCAAAATAACTTCTTATGTGTTAAATGGAAAAAAGTAGTACAGGTAATTTTTCAAATGTAGAATATCAAAACATTTAAAAGACCACCATGTTTCTCTGTAGTGTTATTTAAACACATATACTCTAAAATCCATTTTTAGGCACAAATAAATGTAACGCTTGCACTGCTAAGCCCTGTAAGACCCTATTTTTTGCCGTAAATTAGAGGTTTTGTTTTTGAGTGATGGAGAGTTGACACGGCGAGGCCTGACAGTAATGGTTGGACACAGATGGATGTTAAGGCTTGCCTTGTTGAACATGTCTGAGAAGCAACAGGGATACTGTGATGAAACTGTGATCGGGAAAATAAAAAAATAAAAGACATAGCATCCGTCCTCACCCAAACAAACCCCCTGAGAGCAATTCCAGCGTTACGGATGTGACATTTGCAGTAAAAAGTTAAAACATAAAATCACAGACAAAGATTATGTCACACATTATATAAAAAACATCGGTTTATATTTTCCAAAAAAAAAAAAAAAAACACAGACTTATGGGATCAGAAAAATATCAATCTGTAAACATTTTTTATATTGTAAGGAAAATAAAACATGCGTTATGGATGTGACCAAAAAAAGTATCAGAGTTTACAGTATACAACATACTTTGAAGAAATTCTGTGAATTAAACTGCACAACCCAAATAAATAATGCTAATCAAAAGGATAAGATTTGGCTCACTATGGAACAAATTAGTACTGGGTGATATTGCAAAAAAATTATCACAATATCATGTTTCATATCATTCGGTATCGATAATTATTGAATAATATTGAATGTTATTGAATTATTAATGAGCATTACTAAAGCAAATAGTTGTCTGCAAGATGTCAATAATAATGATACAGTAAACCTCAAACTCAAATTATGATAATCAAATCAGAGCTTTCAAGTAAAGCAGACAGCCATCATTATTCAAATACATCTTGCAACATTACAAATCGTGAAGTTGAATGACTACACTACCCCCTATGTTAAAAACTCTTTCAGATGGGGTGCTAGTGGCTGGGATGGACAAGAAAAGAAACCAAAAAGCCACTCTGGTCACACCATTTACAATCTCCTCACTGCTGTTAGCCACAGCATTTTTGCATGTGTTGTTATTCTGACCTGAAGTGGCGATGACGCATGAAAAGTCGCATGAAATATGCGAATGCGTGTGGTTTCCTTCACCATTTTAAGGCCTGCTTTGCGCTCTGCACTTGCACTCCCCTGGTGTCCTCTGTAACTAAGCGACCATCACCCATTTTCTCAAAGGATGACAAATAGACAAACCAATGTCTCAGCTCCGATACAAGTTTATGAAGAATAGTAAAAAGCACTGCAGTGTTTGGATGCGCTGTTTATCTGAGGTAATTAGTCTGCCATTATTACTGAAATGTGTATTTTCCATACAAAGTGTGAAGCAGCAGATTGGTTAGTTCTACTTGCATGAATCGGGGTGCGCTCGTGGCATTGAGAAAAGTTCAAATGCTTTTCAACTAGGCGCGCCTGGAAAATGCGTGTGCATCATGTGTGTGTCGCTCCCTATTTGGGAGCAAGTCACATGCCCCCACTAGAAATGACAAACTTACACTCTAAGCTAATTGGCATTCCTTCCAAGGCGCGCACTCAGCAGCCACATTTGAATAAAAAGCGCTTCTTACCAAAACTTCATGCCGTTTTTTTTTTGCATTATTGACAACTGTGTAAGGTCGATAAATACCAATACCGTTTATACCGTTTTTATCGCCCAGCCCTGGAAAAATTTTTTTTTTTTGATTGACATTTTTGAGGGAAAGCTTCGCTATGGATGTGACAGAACGATGTGACAAATTGGCACTTGTGTGACTTTGGTACATCAAATACAATTAAAATACAAGCCTATACAAAAAACTTAGAAAGGGTTTCACAATTTGGTGAAAACTTAAATTTTTTTATGGCAAGGTTCACATTTGCATTGAATTGCTCCTGACAAAAAAAAGCTGTGATCAAGAAAAAACTAAATAAATAAAAAAATAACTACCCTCACCAAAACAAACCCCATGACAGCAGCACCAGGCATGAGGGATCAAATCTAAGCTGTGAATTATGAATAAAATGTGATATGAGGCAGATTAAAAACAAAAATAAATAAATAAGAGCGGGAGTGGGGGATTCGGTGTACGAATTAAAGATTTGGCCAACTGTGAAGGGTTCACTCTCTGCCTCAATGAGCACCGGCTCATGTCCAATCAGACACCTGCTGAGCGCGGAGAGTCGGGCCAAAGGCTCCGAATGCAAACCTCTTCACCTTGTAACCTCTCCAGACGGCTGCCCGCAGGGCCGCGTATTTGCGGGGACAGGTTAGAAGAGTCGAGAAACATTAAAAAGCAATCAGAATGTATGCAGTTGTCCAGAACGTCTTGAAAAACCAAGCTTAAAAACATCAGCTGATGGAAAAGGATTCAATAAAAGCGGCAAGTGGCCACTTAGTTCTGATTGCGTTTGTGTTGCTGCTGATACAGTGTGAAATTGCAGCTTAGTAAAGCTTGTTTGAGCTCCGTCCAGCTCGGCAGTGGGAGCTGAAATGAGTCTGATTCCCTCAATGGTCTGTCACAGCAGTTGGGTCTGACCTTAAAACCCCAACACTGCCGCAGGGAGAGCCGAAAACACCATAATAATACAGAGAAATGGAGAAAACTGGTATATAGAAAATGAGGAATATAAGGGTATTATGTAATAGGCATATACAGTTGAAGTCAAAATTTTTAGCCCCCCTTTGATTTTTTTTTTCTTTTTTAAATATCTCCCAAATGATGAATGAAAGCAGTTTTTATTTTTTTCAAAACTATTTTAGGGTCAAAATCATTAGCCACTTTAAACTATTTCTTTTTTCGATAGTCTACAGAACAAACCATCGTTATACAATAACTTGCCTAATTATCCTAACCTGCCTGGTTAACCTAATTACCCTAGTTAAGCCTTTAAATGTCACTTTAAGCTGTATAGAAGTGTCTTGAAAAATATCTAGTAAAATTTTATTTATTGTCATCATGGCAAAGATAAAATAAATCAGTTATTAGAAATGAGTTATTAAAACTATTATGTTTAGAAATGTGTTGAAAAAATCTGCTCTTCGTTAAACAGAAATTGGGGGAAAAAATAAACAAGGGGTCAAAAATTCTGGGGAGCTAATAATTCTGACTTCAACTGTATATATGGCCATGAGTAAGATGGGATGTCATTTCTACCGGTAAAGGTGCGCTTCCTGTCGAATACGAAAGTGAAAGAATGCAGTTTAACTGAACTATTTATAATAATAATAATAATAATAATAATAATAATAATATATATATATATATATATATATATATATATATATATATATATATATATATATATATATATATATATATATATAAAAATCACTGCAACTTCTGATATTGAATCGATATACTGTACACTACCTGACAAAAGTCTTGTTGTCAATTCCAGTTATAAGAGCAACAAATAACTTGACTTCTAGTTTATCAGTTGGAAAAGTGCCAGAAGATAGATTTTTCTGATGAATCACCTATCTCAATCATCACAAATACTGCTGGACACCTACTGGAACCCGCATGGACCCAAGATTCTCACAGTAATCAATCAAATTTGGTGAAGAAAAAATCATGGTTTGGGGTTACATTCAGTATGGGGGCTTGCTAGAGATCTGCAAATTGGATGGCAACATCAACAGGTATCAAGACATTAGTGCTGCCCATTACATTACAAACCACAAGAGAGGGACACATTCTTCAGCAGGATAACACTCCTTCCCATACTTCAGCCTCCACATCAAAGTTTTTGAAAGCAAATAAGGTCAAGATGCTCCAGGATTGGTCAGCCCAGTCACCAGACATGAACATCATTGAGCATGGCTGGGGTAAAATGAAGGAGGAGGCGCTGAAGATGAATTAAAAGAATTTTGATGAACTTTGAAAGTCATGCAAGAACGCTTTCTTTGCTATTCTAGATGACTTTATTAATAAGTTACTTGTGTCATTGCAGAGATGTATGGATGCAGTCCTTCAAGCTCATGGGAGTCATACACAATATTAATTCTTTTTCCACTGCACCATGACTTTATATTCTATACTCTACATTATTTCTGTTAAGTGTCAAGATTTCTGTCTAAGCAAAGTCAGACCTTACTGTCCTAATGAAATAATTAAAAATCAAGACATGATCATATTTTATTTTGGTAAAATAAATGTAATCTAGAGGCCTTTGCCTTTCATATAAGTCACTTCTGATACCAAATGATCAACTAGAAGTCAAGTTATTATTTGTTGTTTCTAAAACTTGAATAGGCAACAAGACTTGTGTCAGGTAGTGTATATTTTACAACCCTTGACAATTAAAATGAGGCTATGATGAGAAATTCTTTTCTCTGATTTATATTTGGTGACAATGTCTGTGGGTGTCACCATTCAGAATTAAAGTGCACCTTTTAATGTCTTATTTCTCATTGTCATGAATTAAAATAACGATAACAGCTGAGCAAAATCCTGCACAAAATAAACCAAACTCTGACCAATATAAGGAGATTTTACTCGCACGTGACTTGTCTAGATAATTTTGGTCCGTTTAGAAACTTTGCCATGTCAAAGTGAACCACACCAAGAACAAAAAGCAACACTGTAACAATTTTAATCCTCGTTTCAGAACAAAACAATCAATCTTACAGGTGTGAAAGTACCCTAAGAACTGCTATAAAGATCAGTTTTGAGGATTGAACCAATAGGAATAAGACATTTCGATGCTACTGTAGGCCGTTTCTCATACCAAACCTGAAGGGGCCAGATGTGAGAGCAGATTTGCCCAATGCAAATTTTGCCCTTATCAGCATGAAGACTCAGAGGTCAAGCGGCTTGATGGACAAGCCATTTGTGGAAAGGGTAAACGAAGGACTGTTATTTCATATAAAATGCGTAGAATAATTAGAGCATCCAGAAAAATCATCCCTTCAATTCAAATCACCGAAACTAGCTCCATTTTACACAATAATGGATTTTTGGTTTTCAGCCACAGTGTTTCTGATGCTCCTCATAGTTATTTAGAGAGATGCTGTGTGTAGAATCCGTCAATAAAGATTTCCTGTGATTACTGGGTAATATGAAGTGCTTTTCCCAGGAGCAAGCTTACATTTAGCACACTTTGCATTAACAAGCTAATCAGTCCCAAAAGCATGGTTGTGATTTGGCTACAAGAACCAGAGGTCTGTCTAAGTGTACATTTAACATGCCAATGACTAAATTCTGAAATCTTTCACACACATTTGACAATGTTTACAAAATAGCATTCATTTGTTAATTCATTAGTAGCATTATAATGAAATACTACACATCTGCACAACCACACCCGTGCGCATGCTGACTGTACATGTAAAACATCACGCACATGACATCACTGTTTTCACAAAAACTTGTTTTTCTAGTTTACTTGGAGATCACAATAGTTCCAGTCAAAAACATGAACTTTGTAACCAGTTCTATATTTTCATACCAGTTTTCAGGCATTCAAAACGGCCAAAATACAAACAGCTAAAGACTTTCAGGTTTTACTTGTTATTGTTCTAAAAAAAATACCAAACAAAAACATAAAAGAAACACTTGATGATGCTGAACTTTAAAATAAAATGTTCACGCAAAGCATGATAAACAAAAATGCAATAAACTTAAAAATAGATAAACTTGCGCTCACACTGATTAATTTACATAAAAATGTATAATTCAATTAAAATAACAAAGTAAAATAAAATGAAATAGGTAAGCTGTGGCCTTAACACAATGCTCAATTGGTACTAATGGGCCCAAAGTGTGCCAAGAAAATATCCCCCACACCATTACACCACCACCACCAGCCTAAACCGTTGATACAAGGCAGGATGGATCCATGCGTTCATGTTGTTAATGCCAAATTCTAACCCTACCATCCAAATGACGCAGCAGAAATCGAGACTCGTCAGAATTTTGGTGAGCCTGTGCGAATTGTAGCCTCAATTTCCTGTTCTTAGCGGACAGGAGTGGCACTCGGTGTGGTTTTCTGCTGCTGTAGCCCATCCGCCTTAAGGTTTCAAGTGTTGTGAGTTCAGCTTCTGCATACCTCAGTTGCAATGAGTGGTTATTTGAGTTACTGTTGCCTTTCTATCAGCTCAAACTAGCATTTGCGCCCACAGAACTGCCGCTCACTGGATATTTTCTCTTTTTCGGACCATTCTCTGTAAACCCTAGAGATGGATGTGCGTGAACATCCCAGTAGATCAGCAGTTTCTGAAATACTCAGACCAGTCTGTCTGGCACCAACAACCATGCCATGTTCAAAGTCACTTTAATCACCTTCTTCCCCATTCTGATGCTCAGTTTGAATTGCAGCAGATCGTCTTGACCATGTCTACATGCCTAAATACATTGATTTGCTGCCATGTGATTGGCTGATTAGAAATTTGCGTTAACGTGCAGTTGGACAGGTGTACCTAATAAAGTGACCGGTGAGTGTATATTCATTTATTTATTTTCTTTTCAGCTTAGTCCTTTTATTAATCTGTGGTCGCCACAGCGGAATGAACCGCCAACTTATCCAGCACGTTTTACGCAGCAGATGCCCTTCCATCTGCAACCCATCACCGGGAAACACCCACACACATACACTACGGACAATTTTTAGCTTACCCAATTCACCTGAACCACATGTCTTTGGACTGTGGGGGAAAACGGAGCACCCAGAAGAAACCCACGCGAACGTGGGGAGAACATGCAAACTCCATACAGAAATGCCATTTGACCCAGCCAAGGCTCGAACCAGCGACCTTCTTGCTGTGAGGTGACAGCACTATCTACTGCGCCACCGCATCGCCTCTGTAAGTATATATACTGTATAATTTTTAGGTAATTTCATGGGGCCCTAAGTGGCCGCATACCTTGCTTATAGGTTAAGTCCGCCCCTACATTAAGCAGTGGGCTTCTCCACCAGTCAGTAGTTTTAAAACTTACAAGGATTTTTTTTCTTAACCAGTACATAGCTTTGGTCTAAATTTTGCTGCTGTAACATTAATTTAATGTGGTTACATTCAGAAAGATTTTAGAATGATGTCTTTTTAGTAATTTTTATTGTAATCTAATCCTGTTTGGTATGAATGGGTCTTCGTCATACCCGTCAACATTGGGATGTGAAAATTAGGGTTTCGTTGTAAACAGTTGAAACGGTCAGTAAATAGTATTATCATTAGTATTATTATTATTATTTATAAAGGACAAAATAAATAGTATACATTAGAAAACATAAGCAAAATTAGTAAACTGTGTAGCCTATTGAAATTAACAGCTATTAAAAAGTTATCAAATATCATTAAACTTTTCCTCACTGTATAATTTAAACATTCTGATTAACTAGCAGCGTATGAATCTCTCTTTCAGATTTGATTATATTAAATAACAGAGGTGTCACTTGATCTATGACCAGATCTATAAGCATTCGATTGCTTTCCTAACTGTTTATGCTCATTTAAGACAACATTTGTTGTGATTAAAAGAAAACTCATCAAGATCAACATGTTTAGATTATAATGTGTACATTCTGTTCAAAAATGCACCCAAAGCCGAGAGTGTGTCCACTTTTGCACTGCTTGAACTCGCGTGTACAGAATCCGTTTGGGAAACAGTGTCTATTTATCACTATGGAGCACGTCTGACAGTCGTGCACCGCTACATGAACAGACTGTTTTGAGGATTGCATAGGAGGGGCAATGGCGCCTGTAATGGAAAGGAAGGAAATCCCGCCATTTTTATATTTATTTCAAAGTGTTTTCATGCCTAAATAAAATGAAAGCACAGAACAAATTGACATTTAAAAGCAAGGGGTGGCCCCTGGTGGTTCGGCGGTATGGGTTGTGTATAGGGAGGATCAGCCTTTTAATGTTTATTGCCACCCTTCATAGAAAGATTAAAAATACGAGAGAAAAAAAGGAAAATACCTTTACGAGATGATTGTGAATTGTAAAATACAGGAGAATCCCGGTAAAAACGAAAGGGTTGACAGGTATGCCCTTCAGTCACATATATTGCAATCAAACACTCCAATGATTATACATTGTATTCCCGAACAGCTTTGAATGTAAAATTACACTAAAAGCATTCAAAATAAATCAGAATAATTTTGATATTAGGCTATTTAGTATAACAACTCTTTAGAAAAAGAAAAAAAACAAACTGATTCTAATCAATGCTAATTAACAACGATGCAAAACCTAATTATGAATCCCAGCGGCTGACAAACTGTAGCCAATAGAAAGACAATGAAGTCCAGTGAGGACATTATTTTTTCCATCTCATGTTCCGCAGCTCGTTTCTCTGTGCTGATAGCCCTGCAAATGTACCAGAGACGGATAGAAACCCAAACCCTCCTCCTGAGACCTCCTTTCTTCTCTTCCTTTCTTCTCTCTTTGCCAGGCCTGTTCTCAACTGCATAATACATAAAAAATAGACCATTCTTGTCAAATAGTTATGAGTCGAACACGTTTCCGCATGCAGAAAAAAAAAATCATCTTTACGTACAGTATGGCCTCCGTTTTACATTTCTGAATTGTGAAAACAGAGCTGAATTTGAAGGAAGTAACTCTGGGGATAGGAGATAAATTGGCCTTGCTTTTAATAGTAGGAAAAGCTGGTCCTTTGGGAACCAGAAGGCCATGAGAGAGAAACAGAGAAAGAGAGAGAGAGTGAGTCATCCTCGCAAATGTACAAAAAAATAAATTTAATTGGCTGGGGTTCGCTGAAGAACATCAGCATCTGCTATAACACCGATTAACTGCTCAAGCGAGCTCACAACATTAACAACACAAACAAGCCATTATGTGGGTGAAACAGTCTGACGTACCTGGTCATTACCTGATTAAACCTCACGTCCCGAGTGGCACTTCTGCTCTCCTTAACAATTCACGACTCTTCTGCCATAATGACTAATCAACATATATGCGCTGGCGACACATAAAGAGTTGTGAAGATGCAGAAAAGGTGATAGTGAAGATGTAAACAGTACTGACGCAGAGGAAAAGTCTGAAAGAGTGTTTGATGGAGAGGAAAGTTTAGGATTTGTTATGAAGGTGTGGAATAAAAAGCTGGGTCAGTTTAAAAGTAATCGGGACAGACCAAGTTGACGGTCAGCCGTTGGTGTATAGCTTGCTTGGTTTGTGTTTGGACATACAAAAAAACAAACAAACAAAAAAAAACTACATGTAAAATAAAATAAAATAAGTAAACTTAAATGAAAATTAACACATCAAATAAAATACATTAATAAAATGAAATAAAATAAATATTAAATATAAAAAATATATAATTGTATTAAAATTAAATAATTACAATAAAAATCAAATCAGTTACAATAAATATGTAATCAATATTAAAATTAAATTTTAAGTAAAAAATTAAATAAAATTTTAATAAAATTGTATTTAAATTTAAACAAATCAAAACATGTCAAATAAAATAAATAAACCAAAATAAAATAAATATTAAATTAAAATTAAATATATTATTATAAAATTCTATAATTTTCTTACAATTAAATAATGAAATGTAATAAATTAAAATAAAATAAAATATTTAATTTTAAATAAAAAAACAAACATGTAAAGTAAAATAAAAAAATTCAAAAATTGAAAAATTAAAACACCAAATAAAATACAATAATAAAATAAAATTATATTAAATAAAAATATATAATTGTATTAAAATAAAATAATTACATTAAATTCAAATCAATTACACTAAACATTTAATTAACATTAAAATTAAATCTAAAATAAAAATAAAATAATTACAATTTAATTTAAATATTTATTTAAATTTAAATTAATCAAAACATGTAAATTAAATAAATAAATAATCAAAATAAAATTAATATTAAACTAAAATTAAAATTGCATAATTTTATTAAAATTAAATAATGAAATTAAATAAAATTGAATAAACTTGAAAGTAAAAAAAAATAATTCAATTAAATTCAATTTAAATAAACAAATTAAATCAAACATGTAAAATAAAATAAATTATTAAATAAAATTAATAATAATAAATAAAATTAAATAATTACTTTAAAATTCAATTAAACTAAAATAACATGACATTTTTATTAATATTAAAATTAAATAAAAATATAAAATAATAAAATAATTTAGGCGACGCAGTGGCGCAGTAGGTAGTGCTGTCGCCTCACAGCAAGAAGGTCATTGGTTCGAGCCTCGGCTGGGTCAGTTGGCGTTTCTGTGTGGAGTTTGCATGTTCTCCCTGCGTTTGCGTGGGTTTCTTCCGGGTGCTCCGGTTTCCCCCACAGTCCAAAGACATGCGATACAGGTGAATTGGAAGGGCGTCCACTGCGCAAAACATATGCTGGATAAGTTGGTGGTTCGTTCCGCTGTGGCGACCCCAGATTAATAAAGAGACTAAGCCGAAAAGTAAATGAATGAATGAATGAGTTTTATACAGTAGATACACATACTTTGGTATATACACACTGATATATACAATAGAGTACAAATAAAAACAAAAAATATTTCTGTTCAACACGTCACCATTAGTTAAAAAAAACCAATACATTTTTTTACATCCTCTCTTGCTGAGCTAATTCTTGAGATATACTAGAGGACACAGGTCAAAAAAAGTTAATCAATCTCTGAACCCGCATGACTGGAAAAGCAGGTTTGCAAATCTCAAGACAACAAAATACAGCTTTCATCATCCACGGCAATCAAGTCATGTGTGCAAGTCAGGTGCGTGTACGGCTTCAAGGCAGTACAAAGAACACTTAAGCCTAGTGGATTTTACTTTGAACTCTCTCTTATTCCACCTGGATCTACTAAAAAAAGAAGAAGAAGAAACGTATGATGGGATGGCCAGAGATCTAGAGAAGCTACAGCTGAGACGGAAGTGCTGAAACCCTGAGATAAATAAGTGGCAGCTGGAGCTTTTTGCACATCAACGTCTAATGTACCCTGTGAAAGAAGGCCAGCGGAGAGATGAATGGAGATCACGGCCCTGAATACCTGCACTTATCGCCACTTATCACCTGGGCTTACATTTCGGAGGTTAACGAGAGAGCCATTCTGGAGCCATGGGCTGGCGTCTGAAGGCTTCACAAGCTTGAAAGTTTCAAATGAGATTTTACGCACTGCGCTTCTAAGAGATATGCAGAGAGTAACTGCATCAAAGTTGACGCTCCCTGGCCTGACTGGAAACTGGAAATAAAGTAAACTCACTTGTTTTGTAAGCCAACATGAGGACGTGCATTTTAAGGTCCCATATTGTATGGAGAAAATTGCTTGTCATGCTTTATCAGATGAGGGAAGATCTCTTGCTAATCGCAGGTGTGCTGAGCGTCTGGAGTAATCACAGGAATGAGCGGAAACAAGCCATTTAGCTCTTAGAAATAGAAAAAAAAGTGGTTTACAGCTAAGTAATGTTGCTTTATGTGATGCTCATGAAAGCTTCATTTCTCTGCTCATTGCAGTTAAATTGTTGTGGTGGCTCAGCACAGCTGGAAACAGACGTGATGGTAATCGCCATTTAAAAACATCACTAATTCGAAAGCAAGAAATGGGCAAATTAGTGTAATAAAAAAGGCGCATTAAACAACTCTGTTGAATGGCATTCAAAAAAAAAAACTAAATCAAACATGTAAAATAAAACAAAATAAAATAAAATAAATACAAAAATGTCATTAGATAAATTAATAAAAATTATTCAATTAAAATTAAAACTAAATTTAATTATTTTTATTAAAATTAAAACATGCAAAATAAAAAATAAACTAAAATAAATATATCATTAAAATGAAATAAACAAAATACTTCAATTACAGTAAATTAAACGTAAATAAAAATTAATTAAAATTAAAAAGTAATTAAATTTAAATTACTTAATTAAAATTTTATTAAACCTAAAACATGGCAAATAAAAAAAATAAAAAAATAAATATTAAATTAAAATGAAATGAAATAAGTAATGAATTTAAATGTAATTCAAATTAAATCACTCAATTAAAATTAAAGTTAAGTTTAATTAAATTACAATTAAAACATGTAAAATAAAATAAAAAATAAACTAATAAAATAAAATAAATATATAATTAAAATGAAACAAAAACAAAATAATTAAAATAAAATAAAAAATAAATAATTTAGTTACAATAAATTAAAGGTAAATAAAAATGTAATTTATTAAAATTTAATTATAAAATTAAATTAAAATTAAAACACATGTAAAATAAAATTAAAAAATAAATAAAATTTAAAAATATAATTAAAATTAAATAAAAATATTAAAATATAATTCAAAATAAATTATTAAGTAAATTTAAAGTAAAATTAATTTTAATTAAAATGAAAAAATGAAAAATAAAATAAAATAAATATTACATTAAATTGAAATAAAAATAAATTAATTAAAAGTAAATTAAAATTAAACTAAATAATTTAACTGAATTAATGAAATTAAATAATTTAATTAAAATAATTTATTAATTTAATTATTTAAATTAATTAAAATTAATTAAAATTAAAACGTCAAATAAAAAATTAAATTAAATTAATATTAAATTAAAATGAAATAAAAAAATAAAGATTAAATAATTACATTAAAAAGTACATAAAAAATTAATAGTTAAATTAAAATTACATTAAAATTAAATTAAATTACAATAAAATTTATATTAAAATTAAATATACAATTTTGAAAAATGTAATTTTAAATAAGTGAAAAGTAAATAAGATAGTGTTATAGATACACATACAATATCTTCAATACAGTACAATTATAAACAGAATACATTTCACAATCCAGATACAACAAAAACGACACAATCGGAAAGCAAGAAATGGGCAAATTAGTGTAACTGAAATCAGCGCAATAAACAACTCTGCTGAATGGCATTCCCATTATACGAGCGGTCCACAACAGCAGTGTCACTCAGTGCAAAATCCTGACATTAAAGATTCATGCTCCAGCTTCAGCATTGTTTAAAAAATGACAAAAAGAACACTGCACGCATTTACAGTAAAGATGTCTCCTGACAGAAACAAACGACCGAGCGAGGATGATTAATTTCCTCTGCCTACTGTAAACAAGTCAAATGTATTTTTAATCATTCCAGAAAAATAACGGCAATAACGAGCCATCAGCCTACAGACTGCTAATGAGTTGTAATACGTTTGAGTCTCTAAGACGCAACAGCGATGAATACCTGTGTTCCTATATCCAATCCCTCCCGACAGACTACATGGAGACTTCGGTAGAGTGAAGGAAGGTTTGGGAAGCAGTTATGAAGAAACAGATGTTATGATCATTAGCAATGACGGCATCATTTATCCCCGCTTTGCCCTGCCTGTGGAGCTGGACTGAATGCTCTCCAGTTCATGTAATTATGTTGCTTAAGCGCCTTTTATCAGATTGCAATTGTTTGGAATTTGCTAGGCAACTAAAATGAGGTAGTAATGGCTTAGCCGCATGGCTTTAGTGTAAACACGCACTCAATAAAAGCACCTACGCTTATGTCATTCTTTATTCGTATGGAAACAGCAGGGTTTTGCATGTCAGGGATCCAAGACTGTTGCAACCTGTGCACTGGGCTCAATGTGAAATGTGAAAAATATGCAAATGCAAGTAAAGAAACAATAAATTTTGATTAAAAGATAATTATGCATACATATTTAAAATATATGCATTAAAAATAAAATAAATTATATTTATAGACATTATTTATTTATTTATTTATTTTATTTGTTAATATTAATAAAAAATTTATTTCTGAATTTTTTATCCATTAATATCATTAAATGAATAATTTCTATTAATATATTGTATTCATAAATACATAAAAAAATGATGTATGTAATTGTGATCAAATACCTACCTATTTAATGTTTAAAACAAATATATAGTGTTTTACTCATTAAAATCATATTTCTGTTTAGAAATATACTGTAGTTGTGTAATGTATATGCACAAACATATTATGAAATTTATTATGCAAAAAAAAAAATGCATGAATATACATACACTAATAATATAACCAAAAAAATAAATATATATAACGTATGTAAATTAATATTAATATGAAAAAAAAACAAAAACAAATATATATATATATATATTTATTAATATTAAGTCAGAATTATTAGCCCCCTCTTAATTTTTTTTCTTTTTTTTTTAAATATCTCCCAAATGATGTTTAATTGAGCAAGGAATTTTTTTTACAGTAAGTCTGATAGGATTTTTTCTTCTGGAGAAAGTCTTATTTGTTTTAATTTGGCTAGAATAAAAGCAGCTTTTAATTTTTTTAAAAACATTTTAAGGTCAAAATTATTAGCCCCTTTAAGCTATATTTTTTTTCAATAGTCTACAGAACAAACCATGTTTATACAATAACTTGCCTAATTACCCTAACCTGCCTAGTTAATTTATATGTCACTTTAATTTGTATAGAAATGTCTTGAAAAATATCCAGTAAAATATTATTTACTGTCATCATGGCAAAGATAAAAGAAATCAGTTATTAGAAATGAGTTATTAAAACTATTATGTTTAGAAATGTGTTGAAAAAAATCTGCTCTTCGTTAAACAGAAAGTGGGGAAAAAAATAAACAGGGGGGCTAATAATTCAGAGGGGCTAATAATTCTGACTTTAGTGTCCCACCTGTGACAATATATAGCCACATTGCACTGCTACTCGTGGGATATTGCGTTTATACAACAGTTCGACGGCATAATCGTGTATATAAAAATAAAATCAAACACGGAGAGTCTAAAAACCTTTTGTACTACTTTCTTCCGCCATTCATTCACATCTGCAGCTGACGTCAAAACAGCAGAAACCATCGCTTATTCACTAACATCACTTTAGAGCTAGTGTTTGAATGATTCTCTAGCGTAATGTCTAAAGTTATTACAAAACAGGTGATTTTGCTCACATTTTAAGATTATAAGACTGAACGACATAAAATGCCATCAGTCTACAGAGATTTCCCAGTATTTCTCTGTTGCAATCAGGATATCACAATAATTAATCCCAAAAAAGCCAAAGCAAAGCAAACACTGGCAGATTACTACAGCACTACAACATACTAAAGAGAGAGATCGACATGAATATGATTTAATCAGCTGTAGTTTGAAATTACGCTGAGTTTTTCTCCCCTAAAGGCTTATTATGAGGTCTCTGTGGCCATCTTGTGGTGGAACATCAACCGTCTTTGCTCTGCTCAATGACAGGCTGATGGATGCCGACGCGCTGTATCTCCAAAATTATAAATATTTAAAATAGCCACTATCCTTATAAATAAACTGCATAGTTGCAATCTAAACAACTACATCCTTGCCTAAAAAAAACTCAAAAGTATGTTGTCCAACAGCTGCAATATTTGTCAAACTGTAGTGAGATTATTGATCTGTTGTCACTCTGTGTGTGGAGTAATACACAAGAGTGAAGAGGCTGTACGAGTTCTGAAATTGCAGAATATTGCACGGCTATTAGCCAATCAGATTCGAGAACCAGACAGAACTGTTGTATAAATATATATAATACATATATAATACTTTAATCTATAAAATATATGTATTTTATAATATAAATAATGCATATTATACAGCTATACGTTTTATATGTTAAAATTTGGATTGGTGAAATGTATCCTATGCATGAACAAAAAACCTGAACATGCATGTTTGCTGTCAACATACAAACTACATAAGCTGTAATTAAGCTTAACAGAAAGTATTTGTGCAGCCATTGATCTCACTCGAGATATAGAAAAATCTAAGCCACAGAAGACACTTGCCAGGGGTTATGTAGAATGAATTATAGCACGAAAAAAGAAAAAAAAAATGGCTGAAAATCGATATGTGATCCATTAAGGAGTTAAGTGCTGTGTTCTGACAGGTGGCTCTGTCCCAGGCTGCTCATGTCAATGATGGAAAACCATCCGGGCGTAAATAATGCACAAATAAATCAGCCGGAGATTAATCCTCTCATCGTTCAGGAGAGGAAACCCAGCACAGCAAACAACACCAGCTTCTGAAGCCGCCTATCAATGTGGCCATTCGTTGAGGAGCATGTGCGATATTTGCATGAAGGCTGTCTCTCAAGACGATGAAAGATTCATCAAAGAGAAGAGACTCGCTTTGAGTGCCAGCCAAGGCGCTGGGGCCGTCAGCAGCTAGAAGAAATCACACCGCTTTTCAATTTTAGCAGCACGTCCACCAGCCGACCCATTGAGATGCTTTATGTTATATGCATGTGGACATTCAAAAGGGTGATGAGGAATAGGCCATGTTGCCTGGCAGAACGCCGGAATTGCATTGATATGAGTTGCAATTTTCAGCAGTCATTACTCCAGACTTCAATGTCACATGATCCTTTAATAAAAAATGCTGCAATACTGTAAAAATAAAATAAATAATAATAATAATAATAATAAATTAGAACAGCATTTTTTTAAATTGGAAACACATCGTAATATAACAAATGTTCTTGCTGTCACTGAATAAATATTGATAGAAACATGCTGATTTAATAATAATAAAAAAAAATATTATCATCAATGCTGAAAACAACTGTGGCTTAATGTTTTTTTTTTATTTTCATGGAAACTGTGTTTTAATCAGGATTCTACGGTGACAGAGAGAGCTCAAACGTGGAGCAAATTAAGAAAACACTAGGGATGGCTGACGTAAAACTGACGTTTCGACACAGTATTGAGATCCGAAGAGCAAATGCTTCGAAACACTGCACCGAAACATGATCTAAAACAACCAGGTCACGTGACTAAAGTGTTTCAAAACAACAGGTGACGTGACTAAAGCGATTCAAAGCGTTGATCATTTCAGAAGCGTTTCGTGACCGGTCTAATCTGCATTTGATCTCAGGTAGCCTAGTAGACTGTGTGTGTGCAAAAAGTAAGGGGCCGATGACACCGGACATGATTTTCCATTCCAAAAATGCGAGGCGCACCGCAATGCCTTTTTTGTTGACAAGAAAAAAAAGAAGCGCAGTGCGCCTTTGATCGCTAGGCAATGACTGAATCAGCTAGGTATTGTGAACGCGAGGTGCAAAAGACGGTTAAAACGTGAGGCACGCAGGGCGCATAAGCAGCACGCAAACCGCACGCAGTCGTTAGTAAATAATTTAAAAAAGGCGCCTCTCAGCGCAAAAAGTACGTTCGGTGTGATCAGCCACTAACTGTGCTGCAAATGGCCCGAGTTCAAATGCCGACTTGTACAAATATTCTGAAATTATGGCTTGATGTATTTTAATAATGTTACTTTTTTATGACCAAAACAAGACATATTTATTCACAAAGTATTCGTTCAGATGTCAGACCAATGTTAAAACAAAACACGTTACAAGAACAGAGCATTTAAAAACTAACATATAAAGCTATATCACTCTGGATTCGAACCCATAATTTCGACATGCTAGTCTGGAACTCCGTAAATGGAAATTCCTCCACCCATCCATCTATCAATCTCCCCATTTGCTAAATGGGAATCCGTCCGTCCATCCATCCATCCATCCATCCATCCATCCATCCATCCATCCATCCATCCATTTTTCTACACATCTTTACATTCATTCACCCATTTTTCATCCATCCATCTATCCATCTGTTCATCTATTGATTGGTCCATGGAACCAACCATCCATCTATCCATTTGTTCATCCGTCAATCCATCCATCTGTCAATTCATTTTTACATCCTTCTATTTACTATTTAATTGATCAATCCTCCAATTTTCCACACATCTACAGCATCTAATTATGTGCTTTGGGCATTTGCTTGATTGAAAACATGCCTTATGCAAGTTGCTTTGAAATACAAGTGTCACAAATGTTTTATATTATCAAAAACATATTCCAAAAAACACAGATATTTCAGTATTCAACCTTCAATCAGGCAAGAATGCATATGTTGAAAAGTAAAAACGATAATGAGAAACAAGCCATTTTGCTTGGCAGAACATGGAAACCATATAAATCGAGAGGCAGCCAAGAAAATCTACTTCACAGTAGTAATGGGCGATATAAACGATATGCGATATAAACGATACAAAATTGGCCTACGATAGAGATTCTAATTCTATTGCACTATCGCGATAATACATGTTTGATGACGCAATATACCCGCGAAATTAAGAGCAACAGCAACAACAGCACTAAGCAACGCATGGCACCGAATGACGGCGTGTCGCACAACTTGCGAGCCTCATGCATGGCATATTGTGGCTTGTCTAGTGAACATCAGTGCCTCCCACACAGATTTTACCTGGGCGGCCGATATATTATTGGGGCGGCCCGGTTCTGTGTTCGCGAGAAACAGAACACTCTGCCACAGACTCGCATGCTCTGCATGCAGACCCACAGAGACGCGCTGTATCGCGCTGGATACAGACTGTTGTTCTGATTTGGGAGCAGCTTTAAGAAGAGCGCGAAGACTAAATAGACTGATCCAGGTCATTAATTGGGGTAACAATACATTCTCGTTTCCCCGGACGTGTCCGAGAATCTGCTTTCGCTTTCGATATGAATTAACAGCAGACAGAGAGAGAGAGAGAGGGAAAGAGAGAGAAAGAGCAGATCAAGACACCAGTTTTAATTTCATTAGGAGAACAAAATGTTTAAAATCAAGTGCGTTACCTTAGGCTGCAGGTTAGAAATATGTTTTTATTTAAAGTATCTGCAATACACAATTTTATTTGACTTTTTAATACTGGAAGTAATTTCAGTACAGTGTAAGTTCCTTAACTAAAAAGACACCATTTTTTTTGTTCTCTGCAACTTGGCATTTAGGAACCAAGGACTTAAAAGAAAAGTCTTGCTTTCTAAAAGGCACTACATTTAGTTTATTTATCTGCAACATTGTGTTGTTTAATTACAGTTTTACTTTTGCACAATAAATGTTCTCAAAATGACATGCAAAGTTTCTTTATTTCTTAAAAAAATAGCAGTTTGGCTTTCCTAAGGGTCTATGTAACCTGTTCTGAAATGGTTCTATTATAATTTATATATCGCAATATATATCGTTATCGCAAGAGGCTGCAATGTATATCGCAATATGGATTTTATGCCATATCGCCCATCCCTACTTCACAGTGGCGATGGTGAAGTTATCACCCACCAGTTCATTTAAGCATGTGGTGTTGGAGGAATCCCATAATGGGTTTGGTTCTCCAAAAGAGTCCATTCTCCAAAAGTCTAGTAAGAATTTAAATTCAGACAAATTGACCAAGATCTCCTGCCGTGGGTTGGTTACCTGAAGGCTACAGATCTCCTCTAATCAACATTTCTCAGAACAGGGCGCACATTATTATGAAGGTAGGCAGGAGGGCGTCTCATTATCCTGAGTGTCTGAGATTACCGCAGTGAAGGACTTTCATCAGTGCTGTGCTTCAAACCTGGACTCACTGCTGCCCACTTTGTATTCATCCGCTTCATACGGTGTTCCTCCCTAGTCAATACACAGTGATGAAACCAGCTTGCGTCTTGCTGAGAGAACAATAATGTAGTGTTCAAAGATTTATATCACCGTTAGACTATTCACAACAAGGGAGATAGCGGAGACCTTCGGTGTTATCTGAAACCATGTTTGACAACCAACTATTTACTTTCAACAGGCAGCGTTTCTTCGTGTCACACACCCATCTTATGTAAGCAGTCAAAGGAAATCTGAATCTCGGTACGGGATGACATTAAGAGGTCACGTCTCATTAAAGGGAGTGGACTACAATGGGGCTGGGCAGATGAGGGTATAATATGTCATCGGTAGTGATTGAGCGGTAAGGTTTTTGTGGCGTTCAATTGAAATTCATGCTTTATTGGATTCATTCTAATGAAATACATTAGCAGTTATTTAGTATGAATAACTTTAAAAAGGATACAGTTTTAACAGAAAATAATAATGATAATAATAATAATAGGGCGACGCGGTGGCGCAGTAGGTAGTGCTGTTGCCTCACAGCAAAAAGGTCGCTTGTTCGAGCCGCAGCTGGGTCAGTTGGCATTTCTGTGTGGAGTTTGCATGTTCTCCCTGCATTCATGTGGGTTTCCTCCGGGTGCTCCGGTTTCCCCCAAAAGTCCAAAGACATGCAGTACAGGTGAATTGGGTAAGCTAAAATTGTCCGTAGTGTATGTGTGTGAATGAGAGTCTATGAGTGTTTCCCAGAGATGGGTTGCAGCTGGAAGGGCATCCGCTGCGTAAAACATATGCTGAATATGTTGACGGTTCATTCCGCTGTGGCGACCCCAGATTAATGAACGGACTAAGCCGAAAAGAAAATGAATGAATGAATGAAAAATAATAATAATAAAAAATAATAATTATGTCAAAAATATACATTTATTTTAATCCAAAGTGATTTACATTTATTTTAATTTCCATTTGATAATTAACCACCTTGCTTTTATAGTATAGTAAGCAATAGCACTAAAATGCAAAGAAAAATTATAATAAATTTAGATTTACTTAATAAAAATAATTCATTTGTTCACTTTATTATCCAATAAGAACTTTTGCATGATTATTAAATATATAAACAATTATTTATGCTAATATATTTCATCACCGTAATCAAATCACAGCATTATGTTAAAATAGTGATTATTAAACATTTATTAAAACCTGCTATTGAAATATTTTATAATATTTTTACTTTGTAAAAATGTGTGTGCATATATATTACATAACACCAACTAATTTTTTTTATATTTTAATAGTATATTTTTGCTTAAATTACTGAGGTTATGAAATTAGTTTATATAATTACTGATATAAAAACTCAACCTAAAGGATTATAATAAAACATTTTACTTCATAATATACATGCATTGCATATAATACATATAAACTCACCGGTCACTTTATTAGGTACACCTGTCCAACTGCTCGTTAACAAAATTCTAATCAGACAATCACATGGCAGCAACTCGATGCATTTAGGCATGGAGACATGGTCAAGACGATCTGCTGCAGTTTAAACTGAGCATCAGAATGGGGAAGAAACGTCCTTTAAGTGACTTTGAACGTGACTATTTCAGAAACTGCTGATCTACTGGGATTTTCACGCACGACCATCTCTAGGGTTTTACCACTCGATATAACGGAGGTATGCAGAAGAGCATCTCTGAACGCACAACATGTCCAACCTTGAGGCGGATGGGCTACAGCAGCAGAAGACCACACCGGGTGCCACTCCTGTCAGCTAAGAACAGGAAACTGAGGCTACAATTCACACAGGCTCACCAAAATTGGACAATAGAAGATTGAAAAAACGTTGCCTGGACTGATGAGTCTCGAGTCCTGCTGGGACATTCAGATGGTAGGGTCAGAATTTAGCGTCAACAAACATGAAAGCATGGATCCATCCTGCCTTGTATCAACGGTTCAGGCTGGTGGTGGTGGTGTAATGGTGTGGGGGATATTTTCTTGGCACACTTTGGGCACGATAGTACCAATTGAGCATCGTGTCAACGCCACAGCCTACCTGAGGTGTACCCATCTTCTGATGGCTACTTCCACCAGGATAACGCACCATGTCATAAAGCACAAATCCTCCCAGACTGGTTTCTTGAACATGACAATGAGTTCACTGTACTCAAATGGCCTCCACAGTCACCAGATCTCAATCCAATAGAGCATCTTTGGGATGTGGTGGAATGGGAGATTCGCATTGTGGATGTGCAGCCAACAAATCTGCAGCAATTGCATGATGCTATCATATCAATATGGAGCAAAATCTCTGAGGAATATTTCCAGTACCTTGGTGTACCTAATAAAGTGGCCGATGAGTGTATTTTTATATATATTTAAATCAACAAACCTTTTTTTAAATTAGTTTCATCACATATTTTCTTTTAAAATGTATATATTATATACTTCATATACATTTAATTTTATTTTGATATTAATTTCCATCAAACAAAACATTTAAATACTACAGCAGTCTACATATTCTCATCTTTAACACAACTAATAAAACACGCAATGCAAAAACAACTATATAAAAATACAAACTCCAGTCTATTAAGCCACTGAAGCAAAAATGAACATTTCCCATAAGATCTAATCTTTTCCTTTCTTTTTTCTGCACCACTACTACAGCTACTCTGCGCTAGTAGTTCTGCTGAAGGGTCTGCCTTACATCAACACAAGCAGACGAGCAGACAGGCCTGATGAAGCTCACACAGTGATCCGATCCCCCTCCGGACAAAGCTCTGTTCTGCGGCGCACAAAAATGAAAGCTTACACTATCACTGCGAGCACATGCATTTGCTGTGGGACGGTTCAAGAAAAAGCCCTGAGCATTCAGTCGAGCAAAAAATAAAAAAAGCCACTCTTTCGATTTGAATCAGATCCTTTACGTCCTGGCCAGATGCTTCTGGGAGGGGGGGAAATCTAATTTACAGAACAGGGAGATCTGAAATATGAGCAAAGTTCTGCATTAGCCTGATTCAATGAAGTCTTGGAAATGGGCTTTTGTGTGTATGTGTGTCTCTCTGTGTGTGTGTACTGCAGGTCACGCTTGAGAGTCCAACATCTTTTTTGGCTTTAAAAAAAGGCTTTCAATTTATCAGAGCGAGCACAGAGCTTCCAGAATGAGCTCTAAGTGGGATGACCGAGTGTGTGTGTGTGTTTGTTTGACTTGGCTCAACGTTTGGGCAAACAGCCGGACCACCGGGAGAAGACCAGCCCTAAGCCCCCTATGGCTCTCCTGAGAGGTCTATTGTGCTCCGCCAACTATAAATGTCAATGATTTCCAACAGATTCGGGGGGAAACGGTGTCTTTTAAATGCGTAGGAGCTGAAAACAAATGCCAGCTACAAGCTTCAAGCTTCCTTCAGGCAGTGTTTCAATTATCGCCAGCTTGAATATCAAATCCGTTGGCCATAAGCAGACATTGTGGTTTTGGTAAAGCGTGACAAAACATCTGTAACACTGCAGGTTTACATACCTCTTTGCCTGAGAGATAATAGGCAGACAGAAGGCCTCCGACAAAACGGATGTTCACTTCAAAGACGGAGATTTCAGCATTCTGAGGGAACAAAACACAGGAAAAAAAGAAATGTTAATATTTAAGCCTCCCAAAAAAACAAACTGGCTCATTTTGAACTGCAGACTGCTCATAGAAAATGACATTTGCTGCTTGTTCAAACTATTGATTTAAAACAAGTTGAAATGGCAATTTTTTAGGAGTTTTTTGGGACAACTTACTTGTTTTAAATTCAATTCACTTTAATTTGTTAAAATGTTTAAGGTAACTTAATCGATTTATGTTGTGACAACATGTAATTGTGTGGAACCCAGCATTTTTTTACAGTGTGTAAAGTGTAAAAAAAGAAAATAACTAATTTTATTCTGAGGGAACGAAACGCAGGAAAACAAGAGACGATGATAATATTAAAGCTCACCCCGGCAAAAAAAAGACTGACTCATTTTGTCGCCACAGCGGAATGAACCGCTAACTTATCCAGCATATGTTTTATGCAGCGAGTGCCCTTCCAGCTGCAACCCATCACTAGGAATACACAGGAAAACAAGATCATATTTAAGCTGACCCCTCCGAAAAAAAAAAAAAAAGAAAAAAAAACTGAGACTGGTTCATTTTGAACTACAGACTGGACTCAAAAAATGACATTTGGTGCTTCTTCAAACTACTTATTTAAAATGAGTTGAAACAACTCCTTTTTTTGTGGTTTTGGGGCAACTTAACTGTTTTATGTTCAATCCACTTAAACTTGTAAAAACAATTAAGCTAACTTAATTTAATTTGTGTTGGGACAACATGAAGGAATTGTGTGGAACCCAGCATATTTACAGTGTGTAAATGACTTTTGCTGCTTGTTCAAACTACTTATTTATAAGTTGAAACTACATTTTATGTGTGTTTATTGGGACAATTTAATTGTTTTATGTTCAATCCACTCAAATATGTTAACTTAATCGATTTCTGTTGGAACAACATGAAGTAATTGTGTGGAAACAAGCATTTTTTTCAGTGTGTAAAATGTAAAAAATAAATAAATAAATAACTTATTGCATTCTGAAGGAATGAAGCACAGGAAAACAAGAGACATTGTTAATATTTAAGTTGACCCCGCAAAAAGAAAAAACAGACTGGTTCATTTTGAACAGCTGACTGCACTCAAAAAATGACATTTGCTACTTGTTAAAACTACTTATTTAAAATTAGTTGATTCTACACATTTTTTTGTGTTTTTTTAGGACATCAATGTTTTTGGGATTTTATGTTCAATCCACTTAAATTTGTAAAAATGATTAAGGCAACTAAATCGATTTGTGTTGGGACAACATGAAGTAAATGTGTGGAAGCCAACATTTTTTTACTGTGTGTAAAGTGTAAAAAAAAAAAAAAAATAATAATTATAACTCCTTTCATTCTGAGGGGAATGAAACAGGAAAACAAGAGACGATTTTAACATTTAAACTCCCCATTAATAAAAAGGGCCCTATCATACATCAGGCGTAATAAGGCATAAGACGTGTTTGGCGCGATTTGTTGGTATTTTCAGACCAGTGCAACCGTAATTTTCATGTTTTGAGCCATGTTGTTTAAATAGCAAATCCATTTGCACCAGCTTGTGGACTCACAGATGTGGTGGTCTAAAAAGGAGGTGTGTTAAGGCACATTGTTGGCACGTTGCTATTTTAAGGAACTGAAATAGACCGCGCCATTGACCAACTGAAAGCGGATCTAAAATCCAGCGCAGAGCACGTTAGTTATGCGCCTATGCGGGTCCAAACGCATACACATTGCTTATTGCTTAATACACACAGGATGTATACAGTAGCAATCCACACATATCTTTACTTATAAAAAATTAAAAGATTAAAATGTTACAAAAATGATTATTTTGTACATCAAAATAAAAAACACTATATCCATGCCTTCTTCAACTCAGGTTTTTTTTTTTAGTTTATTCATGATAATTTACATTTGTAAAATGTTATTATTATTAGCAGTATTATTTATTATATGCATATTTATATTTGTTTTAATAAAAACAAATTTAGATTTGTCCACCTGTAGGGTATAGGAAAAATTAATTTAGAAATAGTTTTGAAACAAATTTTCTGCTTAAACTAAATTAAATATGTAGACTAATGGATGCTTTCATTGGAGTGCGTACAAGTAAAGGAGTAAAGAAAAAAGTAAAGTAAAGAGAAAGTAAAGGCTCGTTCTTTATCCTCGCGCTGCAGATGGTCTGTTTAACTGTTTTCTCACTAGTGAAGCATTCAGTTTTTCCCCTTACAAAGTCCGGCATGTAAATAGCGTATGTGGTGGTGCGACACAACTGACTCCTAAAGGGAATGTGAGATGAGACTCTGATTGGTTTAATGCGCGTTATGCTCAAAACACACCCATAACTCATTAAGAGAATAAGCACAACCCTGTTATACCATGCGCCGGGGTGCAGAGCATATTTTTTTGTCACAATATCATAGAAATAACAGATGAAGCGAGACTGCAGTCAGATCATGAAGCAGATGTTGATCTTTCTTTCGAGGTGTCAGTGCAGAAATGAACAAAACAATAGGCCTAATGCAAAATATTATAAGACTAAAATATAGAAAACATAACAGATGGTAATTTCGGTCAATTTTCCCAACGGATAAACAGCACTCGGTAATATTTCAGCATGCTTTCACATTCGTATTCGACATGAAACGCACAATTGCCGGTAGGAATGACATCCCGCCCTACTCATAATTCTCTCTTCATAAAGCCGTTTATATGCCTATTACATAACCATAATACACTGTGATAAAGCCTGATTCGTTAGTTTGTTGGATCATATTGCTTTCTCACAATCAAATCAATCAATCAATCAATCAATCCGCACCAGAGTTTGTTTCAATCAAGCCAATACCACCTCATTCAGGCAATTTCAGACCAATTGTTTTGCCGCAGATCCGAGTGCGATTGCTGGATTCACATATGCCAAACGAACCGCGCTAACTGGGCAAACGAGACAGGTTCCGAAACAAACATCTAGATGTGAAAGCACCCTTACATGTTTTAAGTTCAAACAAATTAAATTTGTAAAAACGATTAAGTTAACTTAATTGATTTGTGTTGGGACAATAAGAAGTAATTGTGTGGAACCCAGCATTTTTTACAGTGTGTTGAGTGTGAAAAATAAAAAAACTCATTTCATTGTGAGGGAACGAAACACAGGCAAACAAGAGACAATGTTTTTAAGCTCACCCCTCCCCCCCAAAAAATCTAAGACTGGCTCATCCTGAACTGCAGACTGTAAAGTGTAAAAAAGAAACTAATAAGAAAAAGAACAGGAAGAAAGTGTGTGTACTGTGAACACATTTCACCCTCACACACCAAATACAGTACAAAGAAAGAGAACAACACAACAACAGAGCTGATAAAGCTCTGCTGGGATTGAACAAAGATACAAACAAGCTCCCGTAGGAGGGTAAAGTCTGAGCGAGGATTTTTTTTTTTTTGTGGATTTGAGAAACTGTGAGTGTCAAGTAGAGGGGTATCCTATGGTGCACATGTTACATGAACAAATACAACACTCTCAGGATACAGAGCTATAAAGAGAAGATGCTTTCTTCAGAGTGCGTCTTCAAATAATGAAAAAAGAGAACACAAATCTCATTGATGTTACACTTTCATTTATCTGCAATAGAGAATACTATAGCACTAAAGTACCGGTTTTCTAGCAATATGATTTTAAACACACATGTTTTTTTACTCAAATGCTTCTTAGATGGGGTAGACAGCAGAACCATGGAAATTTGCAGTACTGAAATAGTATTGATATTATTATTCACTTAAAGAATATGAATAAAATATATGTAAAATGTATACAATATAGTTCTAAAAAAAAGAACAAAATATTAATAGACACTAACCGGTCACTTTATTAGGTACACCTTACTAGTACCAGGTTGGACCCACTTTTGCCCTCAGAACTGCCTTAATCCTTCGTTGTATAGATTCAACAAGGTACTGGAAATATTCCTCAGAGATTTTGCTCCATATTGACTTGATAGCATCACGCAGTTGCTGCAGATTTGTTGGCTGCACATCCACAATGCGAATCTCCCATTCCACCACATCACAAAGGTGCTCTATTGAATTGAGTTCTGGTGACTGTGGAGGCCATTTGAGTACAGTGAACTCATTATCATGTTCAAAAATCATGTCTGAGATGATTTGCGCTTTATGACATGGCGCGTCATCCTGCTGGAAGTAGCCATAAGAAAATGGGTACACTTGTGGTTATAAAGGGATGGACATGGTCAGCAACAATACTCAGGTAGGCTGTGGCGTTGACACGATGCTCTTTGGTACTAATGAGCCCAAAGTGTGCCAAGAAAATATCCCCACACCATTACACCACCATCACCAGCCTGAATTGTTGATACAAGGTAGGATGGATCCATGCTTTCATGTTGCTGACGCTATATTCTAACCCTACCATCTGAATGTCGCAGCAGAAATCAAGACTCATCAGACCAGGCAACATTTTTCCAATCTTCTACTGTCCAATTTTGGTGAGTCTGTGCAAATTGTAGCCTCAGTTTCCTGTTCTTAGCTGACAGGAGTGGCACTTGGTGTGGTCTTCTGCTGCTGTAGCCCATGTGCCTCAAGGTTCGACGTGTTGTGCATTCAGAAATGCTCTTCTGCATACCTCAGTTGTAACGAGTGGTTATTCTGCCTTTCTATCAGCTCGAACAAATCTGACCATTCTACTCTGACCTCTGGCTTAAACAAGGCATTTTTGCCCACTGAACTCCTGCTCACTGCATATTTTCTCTTTTTCTGACAATTCCCTGAAAACCCTAGAGATGGTTGTGCATGAAAATCCCAGTAGATCAGCAGTTTCTGAAATACTCAGACCAGCACGTCTTGCACCAACAACCATGCCATGTTCAAAGTCACTTAAATCACATGTCTTCCCCATTCTGTTAGATCCAATTCCAACAAAATTACTGAAAGAACTGATACCTATTATAGGAGAACCTCTCCTTAATGTTATCAACTCTTCTTTATCTTTAGGCCATGTTCCAAATCCTTACAAGCTAGCTGTTATTAAGCCTATTATTAAGAAACCACAACTGGACCCGAGCAACTTAGCTAATTATAGGCCTATTTCAAATCTTCCGTTTATGTCTAAAATACTAGAAAAAGTTGTTTCTACCCAATTATGCTCCTTTCTGCAGACAAACAATATTTTTGAAGTGTTTCAGTCAGGCTTCAGGCCTCATCACAGTACAGAAACCGCATTAGTAAAAATAACCAACGATTTACTCTTAGCTGCTGACCAAGGGTGCGTCTCACTATTAGTTCTACTCGATCTTAGCGCCGCATTTGACACCATTGACCACAATATTCTCATAGACCGCTTAAATTCTACAGGTGTCCAAGGTCAGGCCCTTCAATGGTTTAGGTCATACTTAGCTGATCGTTACCAGTTTGTGAATATTAATGGACAGCTTTCACAAGTCAGGCCAGTAAAGTACGGGGTCCCTCAAGGATCAGTTTTAGGCCCTTTGCTGTTTACAATATACATGCTTCCCCTGGGAGACATTATTAGAAAACACGGGATCAACTTTCACTGCTATGCAGACGATACTCAATTATACATTTCAACTAAACCTGATGAGATGCCTGAACTGTCTAAGCTAACTGAGTGTATTAAAGATGTTAAAGACTGGATGACCAACAATTTTCTTCTCTTAAACTCAGACAAAACAGAATTATTACTTATCGGGCCTAAATCCTGTACACAGCAGTTCTCACAACTCGACCTGCAATTAGAGGGATACAAAGTTAGCGTTAGATCTACTACAAAAGATCTAGGTGTGATATTAGACAGCAATTTAACATTCGAAAATCATATATCCCATGTCACAAAAACTGCTTTCTTTCATCTGAGAAATATCGCTAAATTGCGAAGTATGCTATCTATATCAGATGCAGAAAAACTAGTCCATGCTTTCATGACTTCTAGGCTAGACTACTGTAATGCTCTGTTTGCTGGCTGCCCAGCATCCTCTATAAACAAACTTCAGCTAGTGCAAAATGCAGCTGCCAGAGTTCTTACCAGATCTAGAAAATATGATCATATCACCCCAATTTTATCCTCCTTACACTGGCTGCCTGTTAAGTTTCGTATTGAATTTAAAATATTACTCCTTACCTATAAAGCTTTAAATAATCTAGCTCCTGTTTATCTAACCAATCTCCTGTCTCGCTACAATCCAACCCGCTCTTTAAGATCTCAAAACTCAGGGCTTCTAGTAGTACCTAGAATATCAAAGTCGAGTAAAGGAGGTCGAGCCTTCTCATTTATGGCCCCTAAACTCTGGAATAGCCTTCCGGATAATGTCCGAGGCTCAGACACACTCTCGCTCTTCAAAACTAGATTAAAGACCTATCTTTTTAGCAAAGCATACACTCAGTGCAGGACATAGCAGTATGACGCATGATGTGCCCCACACAGGATTTTGCTTCTTGTTTTTATACACTATGAACAGCAGCTACGCTAATTATTCTCCTTATTCTGTATTTCCACCTGGGGGTTCTCATCCCGAGGCCCTCAGACTATGCAGTGCCACTGATGCGATCCAAGACCAGTGACGAGATGATCCTAAGGTTTTCTGGACCAGGCCGTATCCTGAGCAGCTGCTGTGGTGGTCATCGTGGAGTGAGAGCCTGAGACTGACCCCTGTGACGCTCCAAGGAGAGACGAGTCTTCGCTGAGGTCCAGCTTCATGCGCCTAGACTGCAGCTCTGCACAAGACGTTTGGCCACAGGAGAAATGGTCGTGCCCAACTGAGCCTGGTTTCTCTCGAGGTTTTTTAAATCTTCACTTTCGCCAATTGGTGAAGTTTTTTACTCGCCACTGTCGCCACTGGCTTGCATGGTTCGGGATCTGTAGAGCTGCGCATCGATGGATTTGCTCTTCAGTGTTTGGACTCTCAGTAGTGATTATTAACCCACACTGAACTGAGCTAAACTGAACTGAACTTAATCTATGAAAACTGAACTGAACTGACACTGTTTCAATTCACTATAATCTTCCATGTGAAGCTGCTTTGACACAATCTACATTGTATAAGCGCTATACAAATAAAGATGAATTGAATTGAATTCTGATGCTTAATTTGAACAGCAGCAGATCGTCTTGACCATGTCTACATACCTAAATGCATTGAGTTGCTGCCATATGATTGGCTAATAAGAAATTTGTGTTAATGAGCAGTTGCACAGGTATGCCTAATACAGTGTATATTATGTGTATATTATGTATCATTACTATTACATGAAGATAAACTATAAAACAAATATAGTAAAGATATATAAAATTTAGGTTCTTAGAAACATTATATTATATTATATTATATTATATTATATTATATTATATTATATTATATTATATTATATTAGATATCAAAAATAATAAATATCTTTAACCATAATAAAATAAAATTCTAAAGCACATTTAAAGAAACTATATATCATATATTCATCTGAAATATAACATTTTTATATAACTATGTTATAAACTATATATACTACTGTAGGAGCAATAAATAAATTTAAATTAACATTTAAATATTTATAAAATAGAAAAACTAAATAAATTAGTTATTTTAGGACTCCTACTTTGATAACCAGTTACAGTTGAGCATAACGCATAGAGCAGCAGTTTAATTTGGCACGTTTACAATATACTGCATCAATATGCAATCTGTAGCATGTAATCGCAAGTCTCATTTAGCCTTTGCCATGTGACGTTAAACAGTCTGACCACAGTTAGACATCTGCGGTCTCATCTGATGCTTTGTGAGGTGAAATATTAGCGTCTTTGCATCGTCTCCGCGCAACCAAACAATAATGACCCACTTATTGCTCAGCATAAGCAAGTGTTATCATGCACCATCAAAACAGTTTCAATAATGGTGCACAGGCAGCACGTAAACAAGTATATTGGGCATTGCATTGGTAAATATCCGGATCAGGCAAGATAAATGGCTGATGTCTCGGGGTGGTTATGGGTCTTATTGATATAGACTCCTCTCAAATGCTTCAATGCTTCCAGTGGCAACAGATGTTTCCAGATGATGCCTCAATCTTTTTGATGATTATAAACAGGCCTGTCAGACGCTGGTTCAAATAGATTATGATAAAGATTTCCTGCTTACTGATTTGGAGAAACATATTAAATGGGAAGATTTGTTTGTTTATAATAAGTTCATATAAGCATCTGGGTTATTAATATAATTCATATAATTATTAATAAACTAAAGTAGGAATGTAATGTTCTTAGCTGAGGTAAGACTTTTAAGTACATGTATTGGAATTGAGTTACACAGTTTTGTGCTGTATGTAAAGTGAGACAAAGATCAATTTTCAGACTTCAGCAGAGTGTAAAAATCTTGATGGCTCTGTGGATCTCGTCTAGCAAATCTGATTTTTAATTTGTATTATCTATTGGATTCCAATCAGGTGATTGCCTGGGCCATTCCACAGCTTGATTTTCTTTCTCTGAAAGCATTTGAGAGTTTCCTCGGCTGTGTTTTGGATCATTGTCTTGCTGAAATGTTCTCCCTGGTTTTATCTTCATCATTCTAATAATGTAGATGTTGAACTGAAGCAGCTAATATTCATTTACAATAAGGAAGGGCAGAGGTTTGTTTAAGAACTACTAAGAGATTTCAGCTGCTGTCTGGGCTTTCACTGCATTTCTACACTTCACTTTCTTCATGTGTTCAATACTTTTTCCCTGCGTCACTTCGTTTTATTACACATATCTTCATTTGTAAACTAATTAGATTTGTTTTCTTTGCATATATGGGTTTCTTTGGATGTTACCAACATCCGGGGAATACTTCAAGACAACGGTAGCTTTAGAAGTATGTTTTCTGAGAAAAATGGTGACATGTTTAATACTTATTTTCCCCTTAAGGCTCAAGGTGTTTTTTTACATGCATTTTTTATTTCTCTTTGCTATTTGGGCTTATTGGAACCTAATTAGAATAAAAATCTAAGTATCATCTTTTGATATGATTTACTTTTAGAAAAAAATTATGCCCATATATGTGGACTCGTCCAAATTTACCATTTAATAAACACTTTTTTTTTAATAAACAAATTTTCTTTTACGCATATTTAACACAGAATTTTTTTTTGAACTTGCTTTGACTATCAGAGAGTAAAAACAAAAATGTTTCCCATTTTGGACAGTTAAAAATAGGGTTTGGGACATTTCATATGCTGCAAAACAGTTGCAGGATTACACTGTATGTCTGTAACAAAATATAAAACATTCAAAGTATTTTAAATAGCCACTTAAGAGCTAAAAATTGTGCTGTCCACGTATGTGGACACTCGGGCACTAGGAGGATATTGATAAAAAAAATCAAAGAGCTTTGTCATTAGTTTAATTCCATTACACATTGCATTAAACAAAACTAGACAAAAAGGAAATATTACTTCTTAAGTAAATGTATTTTATATACATGTACAATTATTATCATCATCACTGTTAGTGTTGATATAGCATTGCTTTTGTTTGCAAATGCATTGCACTGCAAGTTCAAGTCATGCAATAAAACACTGGCGTAGTATAACTTAAATGTCATTGAGTAAATCATTTTAGAAATACTTGGAATAATAATATTTTTATTTTAAATTGTTCATTTTTATTTTAAGTTGTATTTATATGTATATATGTGAATGATATTTCATAAGCCATTTCAATGTGGTGATGTCAATGGCCCATGAACATTTATTACTTGTTGTCAAACTATTTCATAACTGTAACAAAAAGCAAATCAATCATAATTTAACCTTAAAACAGCTGCCATGTTTAGTAACATGTGTACCTTTTTGGATTCTCGGAAGCTATAGAAATAAAAAATGTAAACCAGAAAATACGATAGAACCATTGTCATAGTTCACATCCCTCAAAATGGTCTATATTAGGGCTGTGCGATTAATTGAAATTGTATTGAAATCGCAGAATGAATTGAATTGAATTTTCCCGCAGAATGGTATTTGAACCAATCACAATGCAGCGCGCCTAAACAGAGCGCGAGAACAGGAGACTGAATAGCGTAAACAGGGATGATACAGGGAGTTCAGCACAGGAGGACGGTGCCAAAAAAAGTCAACATCTGTGGTATGGGATTAAGTTACTTTGAATACAGGTAGGCTAATGTATGGCAGAACCAGGTAATTTGTAAGTCATATATTGTGTCTAAAAGCGCATGAAAAGCATGAGCGCATCGCTTCCTTCAGCATTCTCAACATGCTTTGCAGTCGCTCCTTTGTTGTTGCTCGGTGATCATCAACCGTTTTCTCAGAGGATGACAACCTAACAAAACATTGCTGCAGTTCCGATACAAGTTTTATATATGGAGTGTTCAGGTGTTCAGGTGTCTTGTGTTTGTCTGAGGTAACCGAAACGTATGTTTTACATACAAAGTATGAAGCTGATCTTGACTCACAGTGCGGCATTCTGAAAAGTTACATTTAAAGTTTGTCTTAAAAGAGATGTTTTCAGCTGGGTGCATCTGGGAAACGTGCGAATGCTGCTCTCAATATGTGCATGCAATCCTTGCGCCTCCATTGGAAATAAAGGCAAAAGACGCGATATGTGAATGGCCTATTTCACGGCAGTGTCACAAAGAGGTCTATGATCTATGCATGACAAAACAAATTTGTGAACACAAACCCAACTACTTCTGATATCTGGTCAAGCAGAACATCAGAGCCTAACATGAGCTTGACGCTGCGCATGCTCACACACACACACACATTTGTTTTGCCTGTTCTAAAGATAATTTGTTACAGCTTCACTAGGTGATTTTTACTTTATGTCTCTTTTAGAGACATGTTAGAGGTCTTTGATAAAGATCTAATTGTTTTTCTTTTGAAATATGTTTCAGATTCAAACTGTTAACACAGATTTAGTCTGTCTGTGACAAAATCTTGATTAAAATCAAAATCCCAATACTGTCCAAGAAAATCGAGATAGGTTTCTTTTGCCCATATCGCACACTTCTAGTCTATATGCATATTTCTTTTCTCAAAATGATATATATATATATATATATATATATATATATATGTGTGTATTTTAATTTTATTCATTTTATTCAAGGTTTCCGCTATATTCATTCTACCATGGCGGGGCGCCACGCCAAAATTCATCCCACCATGGCTACATTACAGCTTCTCATTCAAAACATTGTCGTTTTTTTTAAATATCGGGTTATAATCGCATCAAAACGTATTAAAAGATAAGTGAATTATAACAGCGCAAACTTTTCTGTAACCGTAGTAGTGCTGTGGGTTATTTGTTTAACCCTTTAAGGTGACGTGCTGACTGACTGACTGACAGGTGCGTTAGGCTATGCCAGCACACAATGTAGTGCTTTCAGTTAGGATGAACACAGTTTCCATAATTATACTTTATTTATAAATAAAGGTCTATGGCTCTGAATACAACAAACAAAGACTTCATCTTGCTGGAGTTTATAGCCGTTTCACTTTCCCTCAAGACTCATTAATGCCGCTCTGTAGGTCTATTGAAGACATTCAGAAATATTCCTAGCAAATCTAATATAGGTTGGAGACAAATTCACTACGTAAACACGCTAAATTGCACTTGAGCAGCGTATATTTGAGGGCGTGCAAGAAGTTTTGTGCACGAACAGAGGAAATCCTAGCGCAAGCAAAAAGATCTGCATGCTCGTATTACACAAATCCGATCTCGACTTGTATACTGCGTCACATTTGTCATTAAAATAACGGCAAAGGTAGTAGGTAGATCAAAATGCCTGCCGCCACTGCTGGAAAAAATCCTAGAGGAAACACTGTTATTTAAATATTTTTTTTATATATATATTTAAACAGAATGTAATGTAATGTGTATTTATATAGCGCTTTTATTGTGTATGGCCATACACCCAAAGCGCTTCACAATCATGAGGGAGGTTTTGTCTCTCCACACCACCACCAGTGTGCAGCATCCACTTGGATGATGCGACGGCAGCCACAGGACAACGGTGCCGGTGCGCTCACCACACACCAGCTATTGGTGGAGTGAAGAGACCGTTATAGAGCCAATTCGGTGGATGGGGATGATTGGGAGGTCATGATCGTAAGGGCCGATTGAGGGACTTTTGGCCAGAACACCTGGGTTACACCCCTACTCTTTTACGAGAAGTGCCATGGGATTTTTAATGACCACAGAGAGTCAGGACCTCGGTTTAACGTCTCATCTGAAAGACAAAAATAAACAATTTTCTAATAATTAACTGCTATAAGTTAGTGTTATATAGATTTAAAAACATTTAACATTTGTTTTATTTCAGTCATTAATGCTAACTACCAATAAAACCCCACCATAAACTATAGATAGGGATTTAGACATCAAGCCACACTGTGCTTGCATTCTCTACCTCATGGCATGTCTCTGATTGGTAAGTCTCATAAAAAGGAAAGGGAAGTTCTATTTATATGCCTTTGATGAGGTTTTTCGATCCACTGGCAGTATAGTGTCTCTCTTTGAAAGGTTATCTCACTCTGGTTCGAGTCCAGTTGGGATTTGTGGTCACTGCAACACAGCAGTCTAAGAATCTGACCTTCCATGATGCTGCCTTTTACAGGAATAAAAGAATCCCACAGCATAAAAGATGAGAGATCAGAGCTGTTGATATAGTGGAGAGCCTCTACTCCTCCATTCTGCTCCAGGGTTGGATTTCTCTGTAAAGCAATCCGAGCAGTGTGTAGAACAACGCAATGTGGTAATGAGGATTTAGGAATGACCTCATAAACCAAAAAAACCATTTAACATATCAAGCTAATCTGGAAGAAACGCTTTTTTTTGTTTGATTGTTTGTGTGTAATTTGTGTCAGTGAGCCTGTATATTTTAAGTTGTAATATTTTTATTTGTTGAGTGTTTTTGTGTTTTTTCTACCTGTCCAAGGACTGCAGGTGGAAAATAGCAGTTTGCTACGCACAAAACATACTTCCTATTTAAGGTCAATGTATTGTTGTGCACTTCCCTATCAAATAAATTCATTTAAATTCAAAGAACAATGATGACATTTACACTAACTAATGCTTTGTTATTACTAATGCGGAACTTTTGTTACGGTTATGCTTGGCGTTCATACGACTTTGTGTTACAACTTCGGCACATAAAAATTGTTAGTTGTTTCCAACACAGGCTCATTGGAAATGTGTGTCCCGGACTACATTTTTGAGAACTGACAAATATGTACACTGGACTACGTTTTTCTTGCAGTTTTTGTTTTATCAAATCCACTAGAGGGCGCCATGTACATTTTTGACAATTTCAATTACGCTACTGGAGCAGGTTTTCTCATACATGTCATTTCTCGCAAATCAGCCAAAGGCCACTGTGTACATTTCTGCGCATATTAACGTCCTTCTTGTGTGAGTCCATAAGAGAACACGGTCGACTTGTCGTTGTGCATTACATATCAGCTTGATATCGACTAACCCACCCGTCCTTTTTCATAAACCTAACCGATAGTGTTTACAAAAGCAAACTAGAAGAGAAAAGCCATTGCGGCAGCGTGCTTCTACCACAACTTCACACTAAGCATGGGACAATAACCGTTTTCAAGGTTTACCGCAATTTGGAAAAGTAAAGGTTTTAAAACCGCCAAAATTCTCTGTCATACCGTTCCTACGTTATATGAAAGATTTTTCGTAATATACAGCATTTTTGGCAATTTTCGCAGATACAGTTGAACCCAGAAGTTTACATACACTCTGAAAAAAGGAACATAACCATTTTTTTTTTTTTAAATGTCTGATGGTAAATCATACTAAACGTTTACTATTTTAGATCCGTTAGGATTACCTAAATAATTTACATTTGCTAAATGCCAGAATAATAAGAGAAATTTTCTTTTTGAGAATTTTTTATTAATTTCTAGACAGTCAAAAGTTTACATACATTTCCTTGGTATTTTTTTAGCTTTGCTTTTAAACTGTATAACTTTGTAAATGTTTTGGGTATCCTTCCACAAGCTTCTCACAATAGTTTGCAGGAATTTTGGCCCATTCCTCCTGACAGAATTGGTGTAACTGAATCAGATTTGTAGTCTTGCTCGCACAAGCTTTTTCAACTCTGCCCACAAATGTTCTATAGGATTAAGAGCAGGACTTTGTGATGGCCACTCCAAAGCATTCACTCTGTTGTCCTTAAAGCACATTTTAACTAATTTGGCAGTATGCTTAGGGTCAAGGTCTGTTTGGAAGACCCATTTGTGGCCAAGTTTTAATTTCCTGGCTGATGTCTTGAGATGTTGCTTCAGTATTTCAACATAATGTTCTTTCTTCATGATGCCATCTATTCTGTGAAGTGGACCAGTCCCTCCTGCAGCAAAACGGCCTCAACAGGATGCTGCCGCCCCCATACTTCACAGTTGGGATGGTGTTCCTAAGCTTGTAAGCTTTCCCCTTTGTCCTCTATATGTTACACTGGTCATTATGGCCAAACAGTTCAATCTTAGTTCCATCAGACCACAGGACATGTCTCCAAAAATTATTATTTTTCCTAGTGTAATTTAGCAAATTGTAATTTGGCTTTTTTTGCTGATTCTGGCTTGTTGATTTTCCCATGTTGTCACACAAGTAAGCAGTGTGTTTGAGGTTTTCCTTAAATACTATTCTACATTTGTGCCTCCAATTAACTCAAATGTTGTCAATTAGCCAATCAGAAACTTCCAAAACCTTGACGCCATCATCTGACCTTTTTCAGGGGCATAATAATCTTATAGTATATAAACTTGACTTTCAAGAAAAGTTATAACAATTTCTCAAAAAAAAATTCTCTCTAATTATTCTGCTGTTAAGCATAACAGAAACAAATTTGATAATCCTAACTTACCTAAAAGAGAAAAAGTTTAGTCACATTAACATCTGACTTTTTTTCAATGGTTATGTGCCTTTTTATACAGTGCATGTAAACTTCTGGTTTCAACTGTATGTGTAAATGCAGATCATTTTGAAAATGTATTGTAAATATAAAACTTTTTTTAAAACACTTTTTTAGCTACATAATTGTTGTTTAAATGTAGCCTAAAATGCAAACGTTTGAAAATGAAGTCGTGTTTATCCACAGTTACTCTTTGAATGGTCTTCTGGACTTTTGCATATCATTATCTGAGACCCTCTCATATGATCGTTACGCAAGCACATTGTGGACGGAGATTTTTCGAAATAATAATAAAATAAAACAATAAAAATGCCAATGCAGACAAGGAGCATTTTCATTCTAAAATGTCATTTTAAAACAAATGGCACCAAGGATTAATCATCCCTCACAATGTAATCAATGAGTTGCCAATGAGATTAAATCGCTTTGAGAGAACACTACTCTGAATGGTGATGATGTAAGCTTGACTCATAGATAGCCTTACTTACACAACTAAACACCTTTTAGCTTCTCAAAGAATACTGGATGATAGCTGAGGTCAATTGAAGCAGCATGACTAAACTTTCAATGGCTACAATTATTCCACTGTAAAAAAGAAATAGAAGCTTTGGTGCATCAGAAAGGGGTTGCTTAGTATTCCAGAGACAAGCTGAATATTAATATTCATTTCACAGGGGATTTTTGTGGACTCTTTCATTGTTGGAATTGCTTGAGGGTAGAAAGAAAAGCCTTTCAATTAAAAGTTGTTTAACACTCTTCATTAAAGGATTGGACCCAGATACAGTCTTCTCTCTTGCCTTAAACCGAGGGGTAATGAAGGTGTACTAGGGTGTACTGAAAAACTTCCCATGCCTAACTATAAATGTCTAAATACAGAGGCAAGATCGAACCGATCCAACAATCAAACCAAGCAATACTTTCGTCTATATTCTCCTGCATGCACTAAGTCTTTATTTGTTCATCGACTATGTTTAGTAATTTCTGGAATGATAGGTATGATGCATCGATTACAGTTTCTTTTTTATTAATCAGAATTCTAATGTGGACTTCCAGCATCTCTTTTTTAATGCTGGTCACAGCTCTACATTTCAGCCTAGTGGAAAAAGATCAGCATTTCCCAGATTAAAAAGGTAGTACTGATGTTCATATAAAGCAAGCTTGGTCCAACTTCAAAAGCAAAAAATTATATTATAAAAGCTAGTATTAATAACTTCATATACTATATATACACATATAATCCAGTTAGAAAAATGGTGAAATTTAATAGAGCAGATTTTAACATTTATTTATATTTTAAATGATACAGGCTGACAATCGATTTTACTAATATTTTTCATAATATGCAAGCAGTTTTACATAATCCTCAATTGTTTTATTGAATTCCCCTGTAAATGTATTTAATACTTATAACAAAAACCAAACAACATAACTAACTACCAAACTAACTAACTATATATATTTTACAGTATTTAAGCAGTTTTACGTAATCCTTAATTGTTTTGTACTATTGAATTAACCTGTAAATGTATTCAGTTCTGCTAAACAAACAATCAAACTAACTACCAAACTAACTACCTAACCAACCAACCAACCAACCAACAAACTAACTAACTACCAAACTAACTAACAGCCAAACTAACTACCAAACTACATAACTACCAAACCAACTAACCATCAAACTAACTGCCAAACTGACTACCAAACTAACTACCTAACCAACCAACCAACCCCTAAACTAACTACCAAACTAACTAACAAACTGCCAAACTAACTACCAAACTAAATAACTACCAAACTATATACCAAACTAACTAACTGCCAACCTAACTACCAAACTAACTTCCAAACTGACTACCTAACAAACTATATACCAAACTAACAACCAAACTAAATAACTACCAAACTATCTATCAAACTAACTAACTGCCAAACTAACTGCCAAACTATATACCAAACTAAACAACTACCAAACTATCTACCAAACTAACTGCCAAACTAACTTCCAAACTAACTACCAAACTATATACTAAACTAAACAACTACCAAACTATCTACCAAACTAACTAACTACCAAACTAACTAACAGCCAAACAGACTACCAAACTATCTACAAAATTAACTAATTGCCAAACTAACTACCAAACAGACTACCAAACTAACCAACCAACCTAACCACCAAACTAACCACCTACCAAACTAACCACCTAACCACCAAACTAACCACCTACCAAACTAACCACCTAACCAACCAACCAGCCAGCCAACCAACCAACCAACCAACCAACCAACCAACCAACCAACTAACTAACTAACTAACTAACTAACTAACTAACTAACTAACTAACTAACTAACTAACTAACTAACTAACCAATTATTCAACCAACAACATTTAATTTTCAATGAGAGTCTAATAGATGTTTCTAAATCATTTTCCATAAATTTTTAGCCCATTTTCTACCAAATATTTTGCTAAATAATAACAGCTCTGCTTTCATGTTTGCTCGCACATTAGCAAAGAATTTATAATTTGGTATAAAACACATCAAACAGACAGATTTGCTAAGCTATACTACACTATGGCAGGAAAACAAAACAATGTGCACTAAAACACTACCAAAATGCAATAAATATTCATCTATCTCGTAAAACACATCTATAGCTGTTCATTTAAAACATTAAAAATATGCTAATTTATGAAGTTTAGAATTAAAGTTCAAAGAAAGGCCATCTGGAATCAAAATGAAAAGCTGAAAAAAAATGGCAGACAGCAAGAGAGTTTATTTAGTCAGTTTTTCTTGGCTCAGATATGGAAAGTCTCCTCAAACGTTAACATCAAATTAGTGAGTCAGTTTTTTTGGCTAGATTATTTGGCTAGTTTAGCAAAGGTTGCAAGCTTCAGTCAGCAATTACAGATGTGCAATATGATAATATACACTTTATAGACAAAATAAAAAGTCTATCGTTTCGTATTTTCCATCGTAGCTCCATCATAGTTTACGTGCTTCATTTCTTATCAAATAAAATGTTTATCCTACTCGGTGTTTTATGCGTAGTTTCAAAATTTATGCTCATCTTGGCATTTCCATAAAGCATTTTTTTTATGCTATACCAAAATATGATAAAAAAGGTGGATGAAAACACAGCTATTCTTTCCTAATTTGAATAGCCACCGTCTCACATACCACGAGGACGTAGACAAAAATCTGAATAATGGCATGATAAGAAAACTGCAAGCTTGCAAGTACAATGTTTACATTAGTGGTCAACCAATATATCACCATGGCTAATTTATCAAATAATATTTGTCATTTTTCAAATATCTAAGTTTTTCTTTTTGTCTGATTAGTTAAAGACAGGACTTCCATCGACTAAATAGCGGCTAAGCTGCTTTCTTTCAATTGACATTGGCCTTCAAAAAAAAAAACATATCGGTTGATCACTAGTTTACATTTAGAATTATAATGCTTGTTTACTTCATGGTGTCACAAAATACATTGTTTCTAATTTTGATGATCGCAGTCTTAAATGCCACCACAGCGATGCAGGCAAAAATATGAATAACAGCATAGCGCCAAAGCTGCAAACTTAAAACTACAATGTGTACACATCAGAAGTCAACCGATATATATCACCACGGCCGACATATCAACTAACATTTGCTTCAAAATATCGTAAGTTTTTCTTTTTGGCTGATGAGTTCAAGATGAGACTTTTATCGGCTAAATATCGGCCATGCTGCTTTCTCATATATCGGCACTGGCATTCAAAAAAAACCATCGGTTAACCATCAGTTCAAATTTCAGAATTGTATTTAGCAATATTTTATGTTGAGCCTGTAATCATTTATTTGGCTAGATGCTAGTTTAGCAAAGGAAGTTGGTTTTAGTCTGCAATTGCAGCTGTACAATATGATGATGTATATTTTATAGCCTAAATAAAAGGTCTTTTGTTTTATGCTTGTTTATTTCATGGTGTCACAAAATACACTGTTTCAATATTTTGATGATTGCAGTCTTAAATGCCACTACAATGACATAGGTAAAAAAACATGAATAATAGAAAAGCGACAAAGCTGTAAACTTGAAACTACAATGTGTACATCAGAGATGAACCGATATATCGCCATGGCTGATATATCAACTAAAATTATTTTTTTTCTTTTTGGCTGATATTATTAATATTTTATGTTGAACCTGTAATATTTTTTTTGGCCAGATGCTTGTTTAGCAAAGGTTGTAGGTTTCAGTCAGCAATTACAGCTGTGCAATATAATGTATATTTTATATACAAAAAAAAACAAAGTCTATTGTTTTGTATTATGCTAGTTTATTTCATGGTGTCGCAAAATACATTGTTTCAATACTTCGATGATCGCAATCTTAAACGCCACCCCAATAACGTAGGCAAAAATATGAATAACAGCACAGCAACAAAGCTGCAAACTTGAAACTACAATGTGTACTTCAGAGGTCAACCGATACATCGCCACGGCCGATATAGGAACTAATATTTGTTTCAAAATATCGTAAGTTTTTCTTTTTGGCTGATGAGTTCAAGACAGGGCTTTTATCGGCTAAATATCGGCCACACTGCTTTCTAGGAAATCACCACTGGCCTTCAAAAATCCCATATTAGTTGACCACTAGATTACATTTAGACTTTTATATAGCAGTATTTTATGTTGAGCCTGTAATCATTTATGTTTAGAGTGTTTTATAGTTCATTAATAGTTATTTTATATTTATATATTCGCAATGAATCATTGGGTTACACCCCTACTCTTTACGAGAAGTGCCATGGGATATTTAATGACCACAGAGAGTCAGGACCTCACTTTAACGTCTCATCCGTAAGACGATGCTCACTGACAGTATAGTGTCTCCATCACTTTACTGGGGCATTAGGACTCCTAAGCCCCCTAATGGCCTCTCTATAACACCACTTCTAACAGCAACCTAGTTTTCCTATGTGATCTCCCATCCAGGTACTGACCAGGCTCAGCCCTGCTTAGCTTCAGTGAGTAACCTCACCTGTAGTCTTAGGCTGCAGGGTGATAAGGCTGATCTTTGTCATATCCCGCAGCCCCATTAGCAATGCAGAAATAATAGTATAGTATAAATATATCACATTTACAATAGTTTCCAAAGCATTTATAAGGATACAAATCAATCGGCTCATCAGAAATTAGTATAAAATGTTCAAGTCTCACCATGTTAAAGTCGAGGTTCTTTTCCACCCATTCGGTAGCGGCTTCGAATTCGTCATACATCTCCATAATGTACAGCGTGTCCAGTGCATCCACAATGGTGGCTCCTTTGAGACTACCTGCGGATAAATATGACAACAAACCATTTGAGAAGGCGTCCTGTGGGGTTACCTCGAGGATCAAAGCCTGAAATAAACCGATAGCTTTATGATAAAGACCTCAGAGCCTCTGAGATATGGTCACTAATGCCCTGCTTCAGGGAAAATCCTGTGGAGAGAGCAAACAAACCACGGCTACAACAAACATAAACCTTGCAAGTTAACATCCTCGAAAGAAAGCCAAGGTTAAGATGAACGGATTTTACACAGGCCATGTCAGATTACTGAAGTATTTTGGAAGATAACATGAGGGGAAAAAAACACCCTGGATGAAAGAATAAGAGAAGACTCTTAATAATATAACAGTTCAATTTATAGATATAATAAACCACAATAATATAACCATAATAAACAATAAATAAATAAATAAATAATAATTATTATTATTATTTTTATTATTATTATTATTATTATTATAATTATTATTATTTTTATTATTATTATTATAATAATAATTATTATTATTATTACAGTATTATTGTTGTTGTTATTATTATATTATTATGTAATAATACCATTTTATTTTACTGTTTTAAATATTATAAGAATGTACAGAAACGTTTAAAAATCTATTGGATATTAACAGACCATCATCATCATCATCATAATCATCATCATCAGTAGTATTGCTATTTCACAACTGCAAAAAAAATCTATTGAATAATAAACAGATGATGACGATAATGATGATGATGATGATGATGATGATGATGATTATTATTATTATTATTATTATTATTATTATGTAATAATAACATTTTATTGTATTATTTTAATTACAAAATGTATAAAAATGTTTAAAAATCTATTGGATTTTAACAGAGCATCATCATCATCATCATCATCAGTAGTTGATGTAGAAGTAGAAGTTAGTAGAAGTATTACTATTCCACAACTGCTTAAATATGTATTGGATATTAAACAATGATGATTATGATGATGATTAAATATAAAGATGTGTAAAAAAAATTAAAAATCAATTGTAAATTAACAGATTATCATCATCATCATCATCATCATCGTTAGTATTTCTATTCCACAACTGCTTAAAAATCCATTGAATATTAAAAGATGAGGATGATGATGATTATTATTATTATAATTATGATGATGATAATAATAATAATTATTATTATTATTATTAATATTATTATTATGTAATAGTAAAATTTTTCTTGTATTATTTTAATATGATAAAAATGTAAAAAGATAAAAATGTAAAATAATAATAATAATTTATTGGATTTGAACAGGCGACGCAGTAGGTAGTGCTGTCGCCTCACAGCAAGAAGGTCGCTGGGTCGCAGGTTCGAGCCTCGGCTGGGTCAGTTGGCGTTTCTGTGTGGAGTTTGCATGTTCTCCCTGTGTTCACGTGGGTTTCCTCCGGGTGCTTCGGTTTCTCCAACAGTCCAAAGACATGCGGTACAGGTGAATTGGGTAGGCTAAATTGTCCGTAGTGTATGTGTGTGTGTGATTGTTCCCAGAGATGGGTTGCAGCTGGAAGGGCATCCACTGCGTAAAACACATGCTGGATAAGTTGGCGGTTCAGTCCGCTGTGGCAACCCCAGATTAATAAAGGGACTAAGCCGAAAAAGAAAATGAATGAATGGATTTTAACAGATCATCATCTGTAGTATTTCTAGTCCACGGCTGCTTAAAAATCAATTGGATAATAACAGAACATTGACATCAAAATCATCATCATCAGTAGTATTACTATTCAACAACTGCTTAAATCTATTAAATACTAAACAGATGATGATGATTATTGTCATTATGCAATAATAACATTTTAATTTGATTGTTTTAAAATGTTATAAAAATGTATAGAAACATTTAAAAACCAACTGGATATTAACAGATCATCTTCATCATCATCATCAGTAGTAGTATTACGATTCCACAACTGCTTAAAAATCTATTGAATAATAAACAGATGTTGATTATGATGATGATGATGATTATTATTATTATTACTATTCTTATTATTATTATTATTATTATGTAATAACATTCTTATTTTATTATTTCAAATATTATAAAATGTATAAAAGGTTTAAAAATCAATTGGATTTTAAAAGATCATCATCATCATCATCATCAGTAGCAGTATTAGTAGTAGTATTACTATTCCACAACTGCTTAAATATCTATTGATTATTAAACAGATGACGATTATGATGATGATGATGATGATTATTAGTATTATTATTATTATTATTATTATTATTATTATGTAATAATTACATTTTATTGTATTATTTTAAATATAAAAATGTGTAAAAATGCTTAAAAATCAATTGGATTTTAACAGACCACCACCATCATGGATTAAAAAATTAATTGAATATTAAACTGATGATTGTTATTATTATTATTATTATTATTATTATTATTATTAGTAGTAGTAGTAGTAGTAGTAGTAGTATCTACTAGTATTCCACTAATTATTTATTTATAATATACAATTATTATTTAAATAAAAATAGAAATGTGTAAAATATTAGTTTTACTATTAATACTAACACTACTACTGATACTATCCTACTATACATACTGCTCTATCAAGTTAACTAAACATTATTATATTGAAGATTAATATTGTTAATAAAAATCTGCAAAGGGGTTGGAAGGATCACTTGTTTTATTGGGTCAATTCAAACAACCATTTTCGGCATCATTACCCAGCAAGAATCTGACAACACGAGGGGGGAAAAAATGCCTCCAATTAAGGTGCTAATGTTATGACATACAAATTTAGGGAGAAAAAAGGAAGAAAAACAATGGCATATGGTAAGTGGCAGACTCCTCCACAACAACAACAAAAGACGTCTGCTAGTAGTTTTTGCATTTGTACTGATTACGAACCCAGCGGGTCGGGCGACACTGTTTTTTCTACTTTAATTATTAAAGTCTAGCACTGCATGTAACCCTCTTCAACAAATGCAAAGCTGCCAACCAGCTGTGCTCCTCATTTAACAGTCCTGGCTCGGTGTAGTGATGTCGAAGACACAACATGACAGAATTATTGCATGCAATATTTGTACGCAACCTCTCAAACACCTCCTGCGGAGCATTCACATGCCTTGGTTTGCGAGAGCCACTGAAATGAAGAAAAATCCCCAAGAGAGTACAACACTAAAGAAGTGCAAGAATGAGAAGTTTTTGAACTGGAAAAAATATGAATGTCTGATATATTTACTTTCGTAATTCTGGCTTTCCAAAAAACTATCAGTAGGAAACATGAGAAACGACTCTCTGTTGAGTTTAAGGCTACATCCACACATAGCCACAGCTTTCCCTCTTTTTTTCTTGCCTTATAAAATATATATAGTAAACACAGCATAATTAGGGATGCACTAATCCTGATACGGTTTTTTCTTGTTTTATATAATACAGTTTCTATACTGTAAAACCCAACAGTCAACTTTATCAAATGAAATGAGTGTAGTACTCAAAACTGACTGAAAGTTAATTCTACTCATTTGAAAAGAGTTTTGAACTCGGTGTTGAAGGTAATGAGTTATTTAAATACCTCATTACTTCAACTTCAATGCAGTAAATTCACAGTACTCATCTAGATTCGTTTTTACTTACTTAGATGGTTTGTAGCAATCTGTTTCCTCAAACGGTTTGAGTTGCCTTAACTTGTTGGGTTTTACAGTACTCAGTTGGTTTGAGTTCTCTTCATTCATTGGGTTTTACTGTGCTCAAACTGCTTCATTTACTCAAATGGATTAAGTTCACAGCACTCATTAGGATTAGTTTTTGAACTTATATGGTTTGTTGCAATCAGTTTCCTCAAACGGTTTGAGTTACCTTAACTTTTTAGGCTTTGCAGTGTATAGTTCTGGTGATAAGCTCAACTAATATATCTTCTTTAGTAAAAATAACAGATCTATAGACCTACTATACATGATAGACAAGCAATCTAACTAAAAACATGATGCTTGCTGTAAACTAGGCTACATTATTTGAGCATTCCTTATGCCATTTATATGATCTATTGTGGTCCAGCTTATGTTTCCATTTTTAATATTAAGACTGTTCTTTGAAATCTATAATAGGCTACCACTATTGACCCTTATTGCTGGCAAAATACCCAGCCTTTTAGAAAAGCCTGATATTTTCTTGCAGGTTTGATGCAGACTAAACTGAAGGGTAGTTTGGTTTATCAAACACTCCTCGCCAAATCTCGCTGTGAGTGAGATGGAGAAAATGAAAGCACATTGGCAACGAGAAAAAAATCAGATGCTCAAGATATATTCTTTAAAATTATGATTTATATTAATAAATCATATCAATATATGATTTGAATATCATATATTAATGTGTTACAACAATTACAGTGGAGCATTATTAAATTCATAAATTAAATCCATCAATTATATTCTATGTAGCAAATAAAACCATCCATCTGCACAGTTGTGTTCATTGTTCATATAGTTTTATCTTTTTTGAACGAATTTCATTTGGTGTAATTTGTATCTAAATTTTTATGTATTTTTTGTTGATCATCTATCTAAAAAATAAACAAGAAGAACAGGTGAACTTTAAAACAAGGTGCGCTTGTATGCTTCAGCGTTAAAACATTCATTCATTCATTTTCTTTTCAACGTAGTCCCTTTATTAATCTGGGGTCGCCAAAGAGGAATGAACCGCCAACTTATCCATCATATGTCTTACGCAGCGAATGCCCTTCCAGCCACAACCCAGCACTGGGAAACACCTCAAACACACTTTCACACACATACACTACGCCCAATTTTAGCTTATTCAATTCACCTATAACGCATGTCTTTAGACTGTGGGGGAAACCAGAGCACCCAGAGGAAACCCATGCGAACGTTTCCATGCAAACTCCAAATAGAAGAGCCAACTGACCCAGCCAGGGCTCGAACCAGTGACTTTCTTGCTGTGAGGCGATCTTGCTACACGCTGCGCCATAGTGACACACAGCATCAAAACACGGTCTGTTAAATAAAATATTAATATAAATAAAATTAAGATAAATAAAAATAAATTTCAGAGTAGCCTATATTGGGCTAAATAATTTTCACTGTTAGGCTAATGACAAAATAATCCATTGCGCCAGTGTAATTTAATAATGTGCACGTTTTGTAAAGCTGCTTTGAAACATTAATTATTGCGAAAAGCACTAAACTGAATTGTGTGAGCAGTCTCTTTAATACGGTGTTGTTCATATACATGTTACTGCTGATTGGGTTGTATCTCATGCCCTGTTGCACACTGTTTTAGCAAAGATGTCATTCAGCCTAGAAACCATAGCAAAACATTGTGCACCAGTTTGAGCTGGAACATGCCCCAGGTGTCAAGCAAAACAGGACGTGGAAATAGGATGTGCTGAAAAAACAAAACACCGTAAAAAATGTGCCCATTCTCTACTTTGGTTAAGTAATACAGTCTTCACGCTGGTAAATGGCTCCATCATAAAAGTTCCAGTTTTATGGTCTGTCGCTGCCTTTTCAACTGTGACTACTTTGGTCTTAAGTCATTATTCTACCCAAAACTTTGCTCCCTAAATAGAAATAATAAATAACAGGTTACTGTAGGCTATACATTGTTAAAAATTAGAAAACAAACCCAGATTAGAGTGCGTTGTGGTGAAAATCCATGACTTTCAACTATCTGAAGGCAGAATATTAGGGTAGGGTGTGCAATTATGGAGATTATTAGTCCTACAGAATCATCCCAATCGGTATAAAATTGTAAATTCTTTCCAAATTGAGCTATTCAGGTCATTGGGTAAACATATATTCATATCACAATATGTAAATCTCAGAAAATCAAAACCTCACAAAGCCAGTTTTTTTCAAATATCGTGCAGCTCTAGTGTGCACATCATTAACATGATATACAGGCTTCACAAAGAAAATGAAAAATAATACAGGGTAGGGTTGGGCCGATAGACGATGCCATCAACCATCGCCAATGGCCGATAAACTTCACGATGCTGAGCCGGCATCGCAATCCATCGCCCCGCCCCACATTTATATTTATATATAACTTATTATTTGCATGTCATCTTAATAGCAATAATGGTCTTTTCATGAGCTGTGTTAAATTTTACATATAGCTGCCTCTTGCACGGCTGACAGCATCGTGAAGATTAAATGAAAGATTATACAGTAGGGATGGGCGATATGGCCTAAAATCTATATTGCGATATACATTGCAGCCTCTTGCGATAACGATATATATTGCGATATATAAATTATAATAGAACCATTTCAGAACAGGTTACAGAGACCCTTAGGAAAGCCAAACTGCTATTTTTTTTTAAGAAATAAAGAAACGTTGCATGTCATTTTGAGAACATTTATTGTGCAAAAGCAAAACTGTAATTAAACAACACAATGTTGCAGATAAATAAACTAAATGTACTGCCTTTTAGAAAGAAAGACTTTTCTTTTAAGTCCTTGGTTCCTAAATGCCCAGTTGCAGAGAACAAAAAAACTGGTTTCTTTTTAGTTAAGGGACTTATGTACTGAAACTACTTCCAGTATTAAATTAGTCAAATAAAATTGTGTATTGCAGTATTACTTTAAATAAAAACATATTTCTAACCTGCAGCCTAAGGTAACACATTTGATTTTGAACATTTTGTTATCCTAATGAAATTAAAACTGGTGTCTTGATCTGCTCTCTCTCTCTCTCTCCCTCACTCTCTCTCGCTCTGTCTGCGTGCTGCTGAGACATTGAGACGCACCAGACAAAGTTTGCTTATAAAGTAATGCAAAAATGAATACAATTAATATCGAAAGCGAAAGCAGATTCTCGGACATGTCCGGGGAAAATGTATTGTCACCCCAAAAAATGAGCTGGATCAGTCTATTTAGTCTTCGCGCTCTTCTGTATCCAGCGCGTCTCTGTGGGTCTGCATGCAGAGCATGTGAGTCTGTGGCAGAGTGTTCTCAGTTTCTCGCGAACACAGAACCGGGCCGCCCCAATAATATATCCGCCGCAGCCAAATGGTCGCACTGTTGTTTATTCAAGATCATGCGTTGCAGCCGGCTGCAGCTCGTTGCTCTTAATTTCGCGGGTAGATTGCGTCATCAAACATGCATTATCGCGATAGTGCAATAGAATTAGAATCTCTATCGTAGGCCAATTTTGTATCGTTTATATCGCATATCGTTTATATCGCCCATTACTATTATACAGTAGGCCAATAAGAAGAGCACAAAGGCGGGGCAAGCATTGCGGGCTTTTTTTTACTTCAGCAAGTTCACATAACAACTGTTTTAATCCCAAGCGCTGCGTTTGGCGTTTTTAGGTGCAAAGATGCATCCGGCATAAATGTCTCCTAAATCCGTGCACGCGGTGAGGATTTTGCAGTGAAAACAGGTCGCACGGCAACAATTTATGCACTAGCACAAATGCTTCCAAATTTATTTTAGGTCATATAAATTTTGGACGCATATGCGACCAAAACGGTCGAGCCCTAGCATCTGTACTTGTTATTATTTCCTCATAATAATAATAATAATAATAATAATAATAATAATAATAATAATAAATATAGCTGCAAGCAGCAATTAACGGGGTTCAAGCGTTTTAGAAGTTTAGGGTTTATCAGTTAGGAGGCCGGTAAGTAGTTTATTCGACAATGAAATAAATGATTAGAGTATTAGAGTTTATAGATTGAGTTAAATGTTTAATTACACACTCTAAAGCACTCAAACTCGCCCTGATTTCTTTCAAAATGTCTACAGACCTCTAGGCCCATGAGTCCAACATGCCCATTGAGTTACATTCTGATCGGCCATCGTTAACTGTGTTTAATGGGTGCTTAAAGTTAATTCACTAATGGCGGCCATATTTTTATAGCATGTCAGTCCATTTTGGGCAAATACACTGCATGCAAAACTTCAAGCTGATCCATCTAGTGGCTAAAATGTTAATTGAAACACTGTATTGAGCATCAACAGACATTGAAACATTATGTTTTTGAGACCTTTTCTACTATTATAGCGCCACCTATTGCTCGATCTCCACAAAATTTTGCATGCTGGTTTACATTCATGTGCCACATGTGCTCACTAATTTCTGTGATGTTTTGAGTTTTCCTTATGGGTTTACAGGCATGTAGGTTTATGTGGACACGCCCCTTTTGTAAATGAGCCTGTTACAGCTATTCAAAGTGGAAAGTTCAACTTTTTTTGGATAATTATTGATCTACTCAGTCCAGAGATTCTAACAACACTGGTTTCGTTGTGATTGAGCTAAAAACCAGAGACTAGTTCGCAAAAGTATGTTTTTCATATATTTATGATTTTTTAATGAACGATGTGATTGACAGCTGTGGTTTTAGTCTCAAAGTGTTCAGTGTGAGCAGGCCTATCTTATGATATGTATTTTGTGTGCCTGTGCAAAGCTTTGTGTAATAAACAATCAATTACAACCTCAAAAAACACAAAATCGCCTTTATAGCGCCACCTTGTGGTTAATGTCTGTGCGTTTTGCACTGCTACCTCAACTTGACCTTATACATGTGTGTGCCAAGTTTGGTAATGATATTCCAATCCGTTCAAAAGTTATACCTACAATTAGCATTTAGCTTCAATTAGCATGAAACGTTTTAGTATACTGTTTCACGTGAAAATCTAAATTTCAACTTTTTTTTGATAATTATTGATATTCAGTGTCCAGAGAACATTACTGACCTGGTTTGGTTCAGATTGGGTGAAAAATCTAGGACTAGTTCGCAAAAGTAGGTTTTTTATATATTGATGACTTTTTAACGAACGGTTTGAGTGACAGCAGCGGTTTTAGAGTCAAAGTGTTCAGTGTGAGCAGGCCTATCATATGATATGTATTTTGTGTGGTTTTGCAAAACCGTGTGAAATAGACAATCAGTTAGAACCTAAAAAAACTCAATATCGCCCCCTAGTGGTCGATTTCTTTCAAAATTCTTACAGACATGTAGGACCATGAGTCGAACATGCTTAATGAGTTTCGTTTTGATTGGCCAACGTTAACCTTGTTTAATGGATGCTTAATCTTAATTGGCTAATGGCGGCCATGTTTTTTGAGATATGCCAGTGTCCTTATAATATGTCATGACAACTTGGACAAAGACACTGCATGCCAAATTTCAAGCTGATTGGACTAATGGTTGTATGGTTGGGGCTTTTTTTATAGTTTTTGAACTTTATAGCGCCACCTTGTGGCCAAAGTCTGCGGGTTTTGCACTGCGACCTCATATTGACCTTATACATGTGTGTACCAAGTTTGGTGATGATATGTTATGTGGTTCAAAAGTTATAGCTACAATTAGCATTTAGCTTCAATTAACGTTGAACATTTTTGCGTATTGTTTTGCGTGAGAATTAAAATTTCAACTTTTTTTTGATAATTATTGATATTGAGTGTCCAGAGAACATTTATGCACTGGTTTGGTTCAGATTGGGTGAAAAACCTAGGACTAGTTCGCAAAAGTAGGTTTTGGACAAATCGCGCCGTAGTGAAAAAACGGTGCGTCGTAGAGGCCAAAGACCGCCTGTGCACTTTTGTTCGGGCTGACCCAAGGATTCAAAAAATGTAGAGTTTTTGAGTTTAGGACAAATGGTGTACGAATCGTGGCCAAAAATGTCTGAAATCTTAGTTTTTGGCGCCATAGCGCCACCTATGGGCCGATTTGGACGGTTTATGGTATCTGAGTAGCGGTGCGCATTCTGGAGCATCTGGCCAAGTTTGAGATTTCTAGGCCTTACGGTTTAGGCTGCACGAGTCACTTTAAGGCAGAAACATAATAATAATAATAATAAATATAGCTGCAAGCAGCAATTAACGGGGTTCAAGCGTTTTAGAAGTTTAAGGTTTATCAGTTAGGAGGCCGGTAAGTAGTTAATTCGACAATGAAATAAATGATTAGAGTATTAGAGTTTATAGATTGAGTTAAATGTTTAATTACACACTCTAAGGCACTCAAACTCGCCCTGATTTCTTTCAAAATGTCTACAGACCTCTAGGCCCATGAGTCCAACATGCCCATTGAGTTACATTCTGATCGGCCATCGTTAACTGTGTTTAATGGGTGCTTAAAGTTAATTCACTAAAGGCGGCCATATTTTTATAGTATGTCAGTCCATTTTGAGCAAATACACTGCATGCAAAACTTTAAGCTGATCCATCTAGTGGCTAAAATGTTAATTGCAACACTGTATTGAGCATTAACAGACATTATAACACTATGTTTTTGAGACCTTTTCTACTATTATAGCGCCACCTATTGCTCGATCTCCACAAAATTTTGCATGCTGGTTTACATTCATGTGCCACATGTGTTCACCAATTTCTGTGATGTTTTGAGTTTTCCTTATGGGTTTACAGGCATGTAGGTTTATGTGGACACGCCCCTTTTGTAAATGAGCCTGTTACAGCTATTCAAAGTGGAAAGTTCAACTTTTTTTGAATAATTATTGATCTACTCAGTCCAGAGATTCTAACAACACTGGTTTCGTTGTGATTGAGCTAAAAACCAGAGACTAGTTCGCAAAATTATGTTTTTCATATATTTATGATTTTTTAATGAACGATGTGAGTGACAGCTGTGGTTTTAGTCTCAAAGTGTTCAGTATGAGCAACTCTATCTTATGATATGTATTTTGTGTGCCTGTACAAAGCTTTGTGTAATAAACAATCAATTACAACCTCAAAAAACACAAAATCGCCTTTATAGCGCCACCTTGTGGTTAATGTCTGTGCGTTTTGCACTGCTACCTCAACTTGACCTTATACATGTGTGTGCCAAGTTTGGTAATGATATTCCAATCCGTTTAAAAGTTATACCTACAATTAGCATTTAGCTTCAATTAGCATGAAACGTTTTGGTATACTGTTTCACGTGAAAATCTAAATTTCAACTTTTTTTGGATAATTATTGATATTCAGTGTCCAGAGAACATTACTGAGCTGGTTTGGTTCAGATTGGGTGAAAAACCTAGGACTAGTTCGCAAAAGTAGGTTTTTATATATTAATGACTTTTTAATGAACGGTTTGAGTGACAGCAGCGGTTTTAGTGTCAAAGTGTTCCGTGTGAGCAGGCCTATTATGTGTTATGTATTTTGTGTGGTTGTGCAAAACTGTGTGTAATAGACAATCAGTTAGAACCTAAAAAAACTCAATATCGCCCCCTAGTGGCCGATTTCTTTCAAAATTCTTACAGACATGTAGGACCATGAGTCGAACATGCTTAATGAGTTTCATTTTGATTGGCCAACGTAAACCTTGTTTAATGGATGCTTAATCTTAATTGGCTAATGGCGGCCATGTTTTTTGAGATATGCCAGTGTCCTTATAATATGTCATGACAACTTGGACAAAGACACTGCATGTCAAATTTCAAGCTAATTGGACTAATGGTTGTATGGTTAGGGCTTTTTTTATAGTTTTTGAACTTTATAGCGCCACCTTGTGGCCAAAGTCTGCGGGTTTTGCACTGCGACCTCAAATTGACCTTATACATGTGTGTACCAAGTTTGGTGATGATATGTTATGTGGTTCAAAAGTTATGGTTAAAATTAGCATTTAGCTTCAATTAACGTTGAACATTTTTGCGTATTGTTTTGCGTGAGAATTAAAATTTCAACTTTTTTTTGATAATTATTGATATTGAGTGTCCAGAGAACATTTATGAACTGGTTTGGTTTAGATTGGATGAAAAACCTAGGACTAGTTCGCAAAAGTAGGTTTTGGACAAATTGCGACGTAGCGGAAAAACGGTACGTCTTAGAGGCCAAAGACCGCCTGTGCACTTTTGTTCAGGCTGACCCAAGGATTCAGAAAATGTAGAGTTTTTGAGTTTAGGACAAACGGTGTACGAATGGTGGCCAAAAATGTCTGAAATCTTAGTTTTTGGCGCCATAGCGCCACCTATGGACCGATTTGGACGGTTTATGGTATCTGAGTAGCGGTGCGCATTCTGGAGCATCTGGCCAAGTTTGAGATTTCTAGGCCTTACGGTTTAGGCTGCACGAGTCACTTTAAGGCAGAAACATAATAATAATAATAATAATAATAATAATAAATATAGCTGCAAGCAGCAATTACCGGGGTTCAAGCATTTTAGCAGCGTAAGGTTATTTAGCAGTTAGGAAGCTTGTAAGTAGTTTATTCGACAATGAAATATATAATAAATAGAGTGTTAGAGTTTATAGATTGAGCTAACAAATGTTTGATTACACACTCCAAAACAGCCACTTCGGTTTTTGCATATTGACAAATCTTTAATGAACATTTTGAGTGACAGTTTATGTCAAAGTATTCAGTATAAGCAGCCCTGTGATATAATGTGTAGATCAAGTAATGGCACCTTAGACAAAGACACTGGATGTTAAACTGCAAGTTTGACCTCTGGCATATGTGTAACAAGTTTGGTGAAGATATTTTAATCCATTCATGAGTCATTTTAGCTCTTCCCAATAAAATGACAAAAGAGCAGTGAAAAAAAGCTATTAGTGATCTTTTACTGCCATCTAGTGGCCACGGTGTAATTTCTTGTGATTTTAGCCTTTTAGGTGTGCATAAATATATCCCTTTTATGAACAAGCATGTTAAAACTATACAAAAGAAAGTGTAATGTTTTATTAAAATAATTAATTATTTACAGAGTAAAAAGTGTGACAAGCTTTGACTAAATTTGATCTTAAATGCATTAACCGTGTTTATGCCATGTCAGTTTAGGATTCAGAATGCATTCTTTGCTACAGAGCAGTAAAATAAACTATAAGTGGTCTGTTACTGCCATCTAGTCGCCACAGTTGTGATTTTTTTTCATATGTTTTAGAGCAGGGTGCTCAACCCTGTTCCTGGCGATCGACCTTCCAGCTGATTTCAGCTCCAACCCTGATCAAACACACCTGAACCAATTATTTAGAACGTGAGAAGCACTTGATAATTACAGGCAGGTGTGTTTGATAAGGGCTGCAATTGAAAACTGCAGGAAGGTCGATCGCCAGGAATAGGGTTGAGCACCCCTGTTTTAGAGCAAGGTCTTTAATTATAGATTCAGTTTTGCCTATTAGAATTATTATGAAGATTTAAACTGGGACAAAATTTGGTTTTTAATGCATAACAGTGTTTACATCATGTCAAAATGTCATTCAGAGTGATCCTAAATGCAATTTCAATGACTTTAAACTCTAAAAATGTAAAAAAAACAAAGGTATGCAAATGTTATGAACAAAAATTAAGTGGTCTAGTGCTGACATCTAGTGGTTAAAAATGGTAGGTGACAACTAAAAGTCTGTTTATAGTGGCAAAAATGATAGAATATTAAAAATATGTGTTTTTGAGACCTTTAAAACATCCAAGATGGGCAAAAAATATAACATGTAAATAATTTAAGTGATAAGTTTGTACTAAGCTTGTTTAAAATGCAAAACCAGTGTTAATTTCATGTAAACATGTGATTCAGAGTGATCCTAACTGCTACTTCAATGACTTTGAACCAACAATAAGTGGTCTTCTGCTGTCATCTAGTGGCTACAAACAGTAATACAATTTTGAGACCACTTGAAGATGCATAAATACATGCTGTGTGTGTACATAAAGTTACTATTTAAAAGAAGTAAGTTTATTTTTCATAATTATTGATCTAGGCAGTCCAGACATTTATACAACTCTGGTTTTATTAAGAAAAACAGGGACTAGTTCCCAGAAAGAGTTTTTGAAATAATGGTGAATAATTAATGAAAGGTTTGAGTGACAGCGGTGGGTTTTGTGCCAAAGCATTTAAAATGAGCAGGCCTATGATATGATATGTAGATTAAGTGTGTTTGTGGAAAAAGTGTGTAAATGAAGCACATTTACTGCATTTTTAAGCCATTTAGCATGTTTTTAAGACCATTTTTACTATTATAGCGCCACCTATAGCCCGATCTCCACAAAAATTTGCATGGTTCTTTATATTGATATGACATATGTGTTGACCAATTTCTGTGAGGTTTTGAGTTTTCCTTATTGGTGTACAGGCATGTAGGTTCAAGTAGACACGCCCCTTTTGTAAATAAGCCTGTTACAGCGGTTAACAGTAGAAATTTCAACTTTTTTTTGATAATTATTGATCTCCTCAGTCCAGAGATTCTAACAACACTGTTTTTGTTGCGATTGAACTAAAAAACAGGGACTAGTTCGCAAAAACAGGTTTATCATATATTGATGAATTTTTAACGAACGGTTTGAGTGACAGCAATTGTTTTAGTGTCAAACTGTTCGGTATGAGCAGCACTATCATATGATATGTAGATTAGGTGTGTTTGTGGAAAAAGTGTGTAAATGAAGCACAATTACTGCATTTTAAGCCATTTAGCATGTTTTTAGGACCTTTTTTACTATTATAGCGCCACCTATAGCCCGATCTCTACAAAATTTTGCACGTTTCTTCACATTGATATGATACATGTGCTCACCAATTTCTGTGATGTTTTGAGTTTTCCTTATGGGTTTACAGGCATGTAGGTATGTGTAGACACGCCCCTTTTGTAAATCAGCCTATTACAGCTAGCCAAAATGAAAAGTTCAACTTTTTTTTGATAATTATTGATCTACTCAGTCCAGAGAGTCTAACAACACTGGTTTCGTTGCGATTGAACTAAAAACCAGGGACTAGTTCGCAAAAGTAGGTTTTTCATATATTGATGGTTTTTTAACAAACGGTTTTAGTGACAGCAGTGGTTTTAGTGTCAAACTGTTCGGTATGAGCAGGCCTATCAAATGATATGTATTTTGTGTGCCTTTGCATAAGGTTGTGTGATACACAACCCTTTACACTTCAAACATGCGTAAAATCGCCCCCTAGTGGCCGATTTTTTTCAAAACTGGTACAGACGTCTAGGACTATGTGTCGAACATGCTCACCAAGTTTCGTTTTGATCGGCTATCGTTAACCTTGTTTATAGGGTGGTCAAATTTTGATTGGCTAATGGCGGCCATTTTCTGATGTGGCCTTGGACAAAGGCACTGTGTACCAAATTTGACGTTAATCGGATGAACGGTCGCTTAGTTATGTGCATTTTTCTATTTTTTAAGCTAATAGCGCCACCTCGTGGCAAAAACCGGCAAGTTTTGGTATGTGACCTCAATTTGACCTTATACATATGTGTGCCAAGTTTGGTGATGATAGCTCTTTCCGTTCAAAAGTTATAGCTACAATTAGCATTTAGCTTCAATTAGCATCGAACATTTTTGTGTACAGTTTCGCGCGGGAATAAAAATTCCAACTTTTTTTTGATAATTATTGATGTTCAGTGTCCAGAGAATATTACAGAACTGGTTTGGTTCAGATTGGGTGAAAAACCTAGGACTAGTTCGCAAAAGTAGGTTTTGGACAAATCGCGACGTAGCGGAAAAACGGAGCGTCCTAGAGAAAAAAGTCGACGCTTGCACTTTTGTTCGGGCAAACCCAAGGATTCAAAAAATGTAATGTTTTTGAGTCTACGACAAACGGTGTACAAATGGCGGCCAGAAATGTCAAAAATGTTGGTTTTTGGCGCTATAGCGCCACCTATGGTCCGATTTGGCCCATCTTTGGCCAGCCTCTAGTGTACCGGAGTACTACAATCTGGCCAAGTTTCAGCTCTCTCGGACTTACGGTTTGGTCGGCCTGATAGCAACTTCGGCAGAAAAATAATAATAATAATAATAATAATAATAATAATAATAATAATAATAATAATAATAAAAATCTTAACAAAAACAATAGGGTTTCAGCGCTTCGCGCTTGAACCCCTAATAATAATAATAATAATAAAAATCCTTACAATTACAATAGGGTTTCAGCGCTTCGCGCTTGAACCCCTAATAATAATAATAATAATAATAATAATAATAATAATAATAAAAATCCTTACAATTACAATAGGGTTTCAGCGCTTCGCGCTTGAACCCCTAATAATAAAAAAATAAGGAAGTTATCATCAATCACAATACAAATTACAGTAAACTCTCGTCTCCTACACCAGCTGTGGGAAAAAGCCATTATAACAACACAGATCACTGTGCCTATTCATGCCAGAATCCCGCGGAAAAAAGTGATTGACAGGTAGTAATTTGTGTGTAAATTTATTTATTTATGGTTTGGTTATGGGTAGGCTCACACGGAATCTGTACGCGCAGAATTCCGCAGATTTTTAACCCATCATTAATTCTGTTTATTTACTTGAGTAAATGTGTGTAAATCTGAATTTATTCAGTTTTTAAATTACACATATTTTACTTATTAAGGTTTTAGTTATGAGACTCCCAAAATAATTCCGCAGAAATCCGCAGATTTTTACTAAAATTCTCCGCAGAAATTGCAAAAAACGTCCGCAGATTCCGTCTGGCCCTAGTTATGGGTAAAGCCCATAAATAAAAACCATGTGGATCAAGTAGTGAAAACGATAGGCTACAATTAATTAATTTGTTATGAATTAATTGATATTTAACAACAACCAACTCCACCCCCGCCTATGACGACGATGCCATCGTCCATCGTGATATTTCACATTAGACATCATACAAGGCCAAATTGGTCAACATCGCCCAACCCTAATACAGGGTATGAACTGTTGCTATGTACTATTAATTAATTTAGCTTTTTTTCTGTTGCAAAACTACCCACCCATTTAAAACTGTGCCATTACATGCCAGTTATGTGAATAATGAGAACTTATTAGAATCAGAACGTATATGACCACATTAGTGTATCTGCAGCAGTCTTTGCAGCTCACACTCAGCTGAAAATTTCCATATGCCTTAAACCCAATCCTCAGTACACTGAAGGTGGATGCAAACAGTAAGCAAATGCGGGTATGCGATGCAGACCAGATGCAAATCATAATCTCCTTCAAGGTAAAAACTGCACTGTAGGTGAAAGGACAGCATATTTGTGCACTGCGGTGTCTTTTAGCAAGCCCTTGAGGACTCAAACCCCAGTGAGGAAGTGTGAGAAGGTCATAAATCACCACGGTGTGACGCTTTCCAACATAGCCCTCGGTTAGAAATCCACATCCCAAAAGCCGTACCTCCATCCAGATTTTCCCACAGGTGAGTTTCAAATGAATGGTTGCACTTCCAGATTGGGAACTTTCCATTTATATGAACTAAAACAAATCACTTTAAATATTAAGAATGTGTAAGGATTACACCGTATTAATTCTCCTGAATATATTATCTTAATATTCTCTATTCTGTCCATAATATTGCTGTGGAAAGACTCATCTCAAGTTTTTGGGGTTATTTATGGTCTACTGAAAGTTACACCTGGTTCACACCAAATGCGGAATTAAATTTCCGCATGGGTAAATTACATATAAAGTAAATGCAAATGCGCAGAGAGAGGTGAATTATTGCTGGGTGTTGCAAATGACGCAGAATGCGTTTCATGTTTCCTGTGAAAGCCTGGAATGGCGTCTCTCGCTGTGAGGGAGCTGTAGGTGATACTTCGCAATGAAAATACAAAAACAGTGCATTTACATATGGTGGCAACCAGGTAGTTACCACCGAGGAAATACACCCTAAATATTCAGGAGAGAGCTCTCTCTGGTGGTTGGATGAATGGCTATCCGCCTCATTTGTATGTATGTATGTACAGACAGACAGAATAGAATAGAATAGAATAGAATAGAATAGAATAGAATAGAATAGAATAGAATAGAATAGAATAGAATACAATAGAATCCTGGCCAGATCTGCCCATTGGCCTCTGTGCATCATGGCCTTCTAACCATCCCCATATCATAATTGGCTTCATCACTCTGTCTCCTCTCCACCAATCAGCTGGTGTGTGGTGTGCGGTCTGGCACAATATGGCTGCCGTCGCGTCATCCAAGTGGATGCTGCACACTGGTGGCAGATGAGGCGATCCCCCCCATAGTGTAAAGGGCTTTGAGTGTCTAGAAAAGCGCTATATAAATGTAAGGAATTATTATTATTATTATTATTATTATTATTATTATTATTATTATTATTATTAATGGCTCATTTTGCCAAATGGTGGGAAGATTGCATTCTTATATATATACAGTTGAAGTCAGAATTATTAGCCCTCTTTGATTTTTTTTTTTCTTTTTTAAATATTTCCCAAATGATGTTTAACAGAGCAAGGAAATTTTTACAGTATGTCTATTTTTTTCTTCTAGAGAAAGTCTTATTTGTTTTATTTTGGCTAGAATAAAAGCAGTTTTAAGTTTTTATGAACCATTTTAAGATCAAAATTATTAGCCCCTTTAAGCTAATTTTTTTCCGACTGTCTACAGAACAAACCATCGTTATACAATAACTTGCCTAATTACCCTAACCTGCCTAGTTAACCTAATTAACCTAGTTAAGCCTTTAAATGTCACTTTAAGCTGTATAGAAGTGTCTTGGAAAATATCAAGTGAAATATTATTTACTGTCATCATGGCGAAGATAAAATAAATCAGTTATTAGAAATGAGTTATTAAAACTATTATGATTAGAAATGTGTTGAAAAAAATCTTCTCTCCAATAAACAGAAATTGGGAAAAAATAAACAGGGGGGCTAATAATTCTGACTTCAACTGTATATGTCACACTTGCATGTAGCGCTGTAAACAAACATAGACAGAGCTGCAAGATACATTAAAGTCAAAGAAGAGTGCAGTGTCCATGTGCATGAAATATTTCCTCAGTAAGCCATGTACAAACATAAACACAAGAAGATGATGGTAAATGCACGTACTGTAAAATCCAAAAGTATCTAATGTGTGTAACTGTTATTGCATCACCGCCAGTCGTCCAGTTGATACAGCATTACCAGGTTTTGTTGTAACAGTGCTAATAAACAAAGCTCTGTAATCCGCCATTGTTGTTGCTGCCAGTTATTATGCTCGGGTTTCGGGTTACATTACTCCTCTTTTTGGTCATGTGGTACTGTGAAATCATCATTTCCAAAAAAATAGCACTTTGCCTATTCACATGACTACATGCAGGGCAGAGTTTTGATTTTTCTTACACTTTATTATCCAAAAAGTTCATTTCAGGGTGTCCTGTGAACAAAAGGCTGAAACAATATTACACTATTGCAGATTGAAATAAATCGATTGACGTGTGTATAGGGCAGAAAAATGGCAAGAAGAAGGTGTCTGTTAGGTAGCAAAAACTCTCTCGAAACCCATTTCCCGATCTTTCTGAATGTAATGTCTACTTTACTACATCCAATCATCTTGCAGTAAAAAAACAAGCCATGCCCACTGTTTTCTCATTTAATATTCAGTTTCTCTAGGAACTGTGTCACAATATGAAAAAAAATGGTCGCAGCTTCCGGTTCATGCAGACT